>PVKP010017895.1:0-45223 GCA_004027715.1 Plecturocebus donacophilus | reverse complement strand
GAATCATCCTACCCACACCTTCTCAGCTGAGGTCAAGCAAGGCAATGCTCTGCCTCATGTCTCAACTCTCCTGCTGTTAAGTGTCCTTTTCGCGGTCTGTTTAGTGCCCCACTTTTTGCATTTTTGTGCTTTTTGTTGATGATGTCACTATTTAAAATAGCCCCCAAGTATAGTGCTGTCAAGTATTTCTAAGTGCAAAAAGGCTGTGATGTGCCTTACAGAGAAAATATGTGTGTTAGAGAAGCTTCATTCAGGCATGAGCAATAGCGCTGTTGGCCATGAGTTCATTGTTAATGAATCAACAGTATCTATTAAATACAGCATCTAAACAGAAACACACATAAAACAAAGTTATATGCCAATCAGTTGAGGAAAATGTTGGGAACAGAGGCTCGAAGAAATATAACCCTGTATTTCCTATACCAGCAATGGTTTCGTATTTACTAATTCAATGTTCAAAGCAACTTTACAAACCATAGCTGCCTCAAATAAAAAGAACCAACTCTACTTGGTGCAGTAATTAATACAGTGTCCTGTGAATGTGAATCAGAGAAAGTGTAAATGAATACAACTGCACATAGCCATGTTTCTGCCTCTGGAGTCTCAGCTGGGTCTTTTCTGTCTTCTGTGGGGCCTCTGGCTCTCTTCAGTAGGTGGGCTGCCATGGGAGACCATGATAGGACGTTGTCACGAATGAGTCTGTTACTTGAATGTGGAAATCACTCAGAAAGCCAGTGGAGGTGGTGCAGCTTTTAGGGACCAGTCCTCCCACATAGCTGATGATAAGCAGATATCTTGCTAACACTTCCAATCAATTAGTCTTTGCCATCTAGTTGGTGACTACATTTCTAGTTTCACCCAACACATGACAAATTATTCTTAAACAAATAACCTTGAAGTTTTGCCCCCTCATGCCATTTTTTTTAAATACGGAGATATGAGAATCACAGGAAGGAAGAGGGAAGAGGCTTTGGAAAGAAACAGACATCAAGAGTTAAATCTCAATCCCAACACTATCTCTGAGGGCAGGGGCCTCTAGATGCCTCTGCTTCTGCTTCCTCCTCTATGAAACAGAGATAGCAATACGAATAAAATTTCATTTGATTGCTGCAAGATTTATGCAAGGTAATGTATGAGATGGGTCCAAACACAGACTCAGGCACACCTGAGCTCTGTGATCTTCATGGGCACAGAGGCCAGGCACAAAGGGGCACTTAATGAACATTTGTTGAACAAATGGATCATGACACTGATTCTTTTTACTATGCCCTTATTGACAAAAGGCCTCAGCAAGAACTGCCCCCTTTGCTGCTTTTGGGCATAGTTTAAGAACTCCACACTAATAATCAAGATTGTGACATAAAGAAAAATGCATCATTCACATGGCTATGGTTTGGGTGCTCAGGGTCTTCTGGCTACTAAATAACTGAAAAGTCAGAACTGAACTATTCCAGCCACAAAGATAAGAAAGTCTAAGATTCTCAAATAGATTTTTTTCAACATGAGAGGTGGGACCTGATTTTCTGCATTTCCTACCTTAGAGCAATAAATAAGAAAAAAATTTAGAGCATTTAATTTAAATATTACATTTCACTATATATTCATACATTAAATCATTTTCTGGCAACACTGAGGAAGCCTAGAATAGTGTTTAGGGCTCTGGGGATTCCATAAGAAATAAGCCAAAGTCTCTACCCTCAAGGAACTCCCCAGTGAAAAAATGTCACTCACAATTTGAAAATAGTAATTTTGTTTCTGGTCATGTATTCGTTCATTCTTTCCTCCCAGCCTGATAGATTATATTTTATACACTGTTCTTAGCACTATGAAATTGACAAAGGATATTTTTAATAATTTCATGTAGATATATCATTAATAATATATTTACTTGTTATAGAACTGAAATAATTAACAAGGAGAATGCATCCTCAAGAAGTTTATGGTGGTGGTGGCCCACTCCTGTAATCCCAGCACTTTGGGAGGCCAAGGCGGGTGGATCACTTGATGTCAGGAGTTTGAGACCAGCTCGGCCAACATGGTGAAACCCCATCTCTACTAAAAATACAAAAATTAGCTGGGTGTGGTGGTGCATGCTTGCAATCCCTCCTGCTTGGGAGGCTGAGGCAGGAGAATCATTTGAACCTGGGAGGCAGAGGTTTCAGTGAGCAGAGACTTTGCCACTGCACTTTAGCCTAGGCAACAGAGCAAGACTCCATCGCAAAAAAAAAAAAAAAAAAAAAAAGAAAGTTTATGGTCTAGTATGGACAAAAATAAGGAAAAAGTAATAATAAACTCTTGAAGGAATTGCACCCTGAGAGGTTAAGGAATTCACAGATGGGAGAGCAGGCTCAGAACCAGGCCCGTGGATTCCAGATCCCATTGGATTGGCCACCTCATTAGACCTACTGTGCTGGCCTCACCAGCTTCACTCTGTGATTTCAGGGAACCCAGCACAGTGTAGAAACCTGCCCTGCTAAAGGTCACGGGAGGACAGAGACATAACTGGGACTTCAGTGAAATCCTGTGTTCAGGTCAGGGCTGCAGCACGGCTCTTTAGTCAGTTCTGTCTTTAAAAATAAATGCTTTGACCAATCTCTTCATAAAAATCAGATGATGGATTTATGTTGCAATACACATATGTATACACACCCAATATTATCATATTACTAATAAACGAAAAAGCCAATCCATCGAGAACTCTATCCTCCCTGCCCCCAACCCATGATGTTGTGCAAGAAAAAAAGGTATCATTTACATTTATAAAAAGGGAATATGATGTGTCTGTTTCTTCATAATGAGTGGTTTCTTGATCTCAGCATGGAGCTGGTTTTTATTTTTAGAGTTGCACATAGATTAAAAAGAAAACCTACCATTTGTGTCTTTCATCCAAGAAGTCCTCACTGGTAAATTTCCCTTCTATTTCAGTCAAATGTCAGTTGACTTTTTTCAAATTCCATGGTTAAAAATTAATTATACTATGCTTAACTGATTTTTCGGAAAAAGAATTTCAAGAACCCAAAGTGAAGGATGTCATTCACTTAAAGAATATGTACTGAGTGTGATTTATTGGGTGTGCCGGCCTGCGTGAAGGGCACCGGGGACAGTGGCAGCTGAAGTTTCTTGAGACCTGCTCTTGGGGAGTCTAGCAGTCAGATGGGAGACAGGAAACAGCCAATTGCAGGCCCTGTGATGAGGACCTTACAGAGGCCCAATCAGGGACATCATCTCCAATCCAGTGGTGGTGGTTTGTGGTGTCAGCGCGGACCTCCAAAAGGAAGCGACAACTGAGCTGGGATCTGAACAGTGAGGCAGAGCTACTCAGGTGGATGGTCCCGGTAGAGGCAGCAGCCGAAGAAGCTGCAAGCACCTCAGTGCTACAGGAGCAGAGGGGCCAGGAGGACTTGGGAGAGGCGAGGCTGGAGATGTGGACAGAGCCAAGTCATGAAGGCCATCGTGAGCTACACTGGAAGTTTGGACTTTATCCCGCAAGCATGCAGCGCTATGCAGACTGTAAAGCCTGTGAACACTCCAGCTTCATTATTAACGCGTGTGTGTGCATGTAAAATACCTATGCATGGAATCAACATCTATCATTCCATCTTGAAATTCTTCTTACATGTGCCCTTCATGATAGCTACATTTGCTCCAATCCCATCGCCAGTAACGGGGAATTTATACACATGTGGGACTCTATGAAGCTCAGTGTCAGTGTGATAAACCAGGACTCCATCTCTAGCTTTCTACAGAACTGGGGCAGATAGGCTGTTCAGTGTCTGCTTGCTGCCCAGCTCTGCTCAGTCCCACAACTGAAGCAACCATTAGAGAGTTTACACGGGCCAAGGATCAGAGTCTTCTCCATGTTCATGATAAGCCTGAAGACAGCAAGCAAGGTAGACAGCATGGGATCAGAACCTAAGGCAAGAATACAATCAATAGTTCATTGGTGATAGTAGAGAAGTGATGGGCCAATGCCAGAGAAAACGTGTTGGGGGAATGAACAAGACTGGACCCCTATGTACATTACAAGAAGATGAAGGATGAAGGGGAGTCAGTGATGCCCTCAAGATCTTTAGCTTGAGCAAGTTAGGTGGATGGTGAGGGCATCAGTTAAGAAAGGGAGCTTGGTAGGAAGCTAGTTGAGTTTCAGGGACTCTCAGGATACCCAGTGGCAACTGTATCCAAAAGGCAGTTGATATAAAGGCCTGGTTCCAGACATAGAGTGTAGTAAGAGATGTATTTGGAAATAATTATGCATCATTGATAGTTAAAGTCAAGCAAGAGGAAGAGATAAAAGAGTAATCGGCTGGGTGCAGTGGCTCATGTCCATAATCCCAGCACTTTGGGAGGCCCAGGAGTTTGAGATCAGCCTGGCCAACGTGGTGAAACCCCATCTCCATTAAGAAAAAAAAAAGAAAAGGGGAATCTACAAAATTGGGAAATAATTAAACTAAGGAGCTCATACAAATGCTTACCAGTATTTAAATTATACATTGGCTGGGCATCCCAGCACTTTGGGAGGCTAAGGCAGGTGGATCACCTGAGGTCAGGAATTTGAGATCAGCCTGGCTAACATAGTGAAACTCTGTCTCTACTAAAAATACAAATATTAGCTGGGCATGGTGGTGGGCACCTATAATCTCAGCTACTAGGAAGGCTGAGGTGGGAGAATCTCTTGAACCCAGGAGGCAGTTTGCAGTAAGCCAAGATTGCGCCATTGCACTCCAGCGAGGGTGACAAGAGCAAAACTCCCTCTTGAAAAATAAACAATTAATAAAGTACACATCAATAAAAGGAAGCTAGATCAGATTTCATAGATGAGGTGAGGAGGTTGAGGAAGCAACCAGAGACCACAGTTGTGTCAAATAGTTTAGCAGGGAAGGAAGGATGGAGGGAAGGCAATTGCTTGGATGGATGAGATGGGCCAAAGGAAGGAGCTGTGCCCTTGTGGTTTGCTTGCTCTTCAAGTGGACAGACTTAATCACATCAGTGGCAACAGATACAAATGTCATGGGAAAAAGATTGAGGGTGCATGAGATTGAAGAGGTAACTGAGGAGACGTCTTGGAGAGGAAGTCAGAGAAGCCGAAAGGCAAGGATTTGAATAGCACGTTGCAGATATTTGGAGGTTGGCAGTTTTAAGGCATTCACTCCACGTGGCTTCTATTTCTAAATACACATGTGTTCACCTTTGTTTTCTTACCTCAAGGCTGTTACTCAAAGTCAGTATTTATTCTTGCTCTGTGCCGATAATTTGGGTACCTTCTATTTCCGGGAGGAAAAGCCCTTCTCATGATCTCTAAACATAGAAAAGGGAAGAATAGGCTCTGTCAGTCACATGAAGATCTGAGATGTCGTGGATTATGTGACTAAAAATTAATGAGAAGGATTGTGACAAGCATAACCCGAATGCATCTGCCACGAGAATACCTGAGGATGCAATAACTTCATCTTCTTTATTCCACTCTCTCTCCTTCTCCCCATGCTGTGTTACAGCTGGGTCCAGCACTCATTTCTCCCCACTCTGTATTACTACATGTGATGTCTCAACCACCATGGATGCCCTTGAGGGCAGGAACTGCCACATTTATCTTTCAGTCCTCCATGGGATCTGCCCAGTGCTTGTCACACACATTTGTCGAATTAAATTAAATCATCATGTTAAAGCAGTCTCTAAGACAGCTGTACTTCTGTGTCAATGATGCTCCCCCAGGCCCAATGTGTTTTTAGATTTTGACTTAGAAATTTCTTCTGAGACATATAAAAGAACTGGTCACATTAATTTATATCCATATAATATTTTTAGTCTTAAATGGCATTTGTCCAATGCAATAATCAGTTTCCAAGATGGCTTCCTGGTAGTCACACTCCTGGGCAGTCCCTTCCCACACTGGGGCAGGATTGGCTTGTGTGTTTAATAACAAACTATGCAAAGTGATGATATATCACTTCCAAAATTAGGTCATAAAAGACTGTGATTTTTGTCTTGGTTACTCTTGCTTGCTCATTCTCTCTCTCCCTCTCTCTCTCTCCCTCTCTCTCTCCCTCTCTCTCTCTCCCTCTCTCTCTCTCTCTCTCTCCCTCTCTCTCTTTCTCTTTCTCTCTCTTTCTCTCTCTCTTCTTTCTCCCTCTCTCTCTCTCTTTCCCTCAAATCATCATCTCTTGGGGAATCCATCTATCATGTTTCGAGGACATTCGGAAGTCCTATGGAAAGGTCATATGGTGAGAAACTGAAGCCCTTGGTCTACCAACCTGTGAAGAACTGAGGCTTCCCAACAACATGTGAGTGAGCTTGGAAGTGGCTCCTTCAGCCCCGGTCAAGCTTCAGATGAGATCACAGCCCAATCAACATCTTGTCTGAAACATTTTGATAGACCCTGAGCCAGAACCATCCAGCTAAGTTTCTCCTGGGTCTTTGACCCTCAGAAACTGTGGGAGACTAAATGTGTGTTGTTTTAAGCTACCAAATTTTTGGGTAATTTGATATATAGCAATAGATAACCAACATGCCCAAGTTGATTATTAATCTGATTCATCAGATTTATTTCCAAATGTCTTTTAGATATTTCCAACATCAAATCCAAGGGCAAATGTTTGCCACCAGTATCGAGATTCAAAGTAAAAAAAGACAAACAAAAAAAAACCTCATGGATTCTGAAGGCAATTCCTAAAGAAAAGCTCGTAAAAATGTTTCGGCAGTGGTCATGCCGTTACAATAACCGTATATTCTCACAAAGTGACAACTTGGATGAAGTATAAAACAGGCATTAAAACAAAATCAAGCATCAAATTATAAGCCCTAGCACTTCAAATAAACTGGAGTATGCTTAATGAAGGTCAGACTTTGAGTTCATTGAAATGTTAATATCTGTGTTATTCATTTTAATGGGGAATGCTTAACATCAGGTGGATTTTGCAGCTCTTCTGCGAAGCAGCATGAAACAGGCACAGGTTTTAGATTCTGACAAATCTGATTAAAGTCCTGCATTGGCAATGTAGCCACAAGCAAATTACAGAAACTCACTAAGCCTCAGTTAGCTCACCTACAAATGGGAAAGAACATAGTCCTACCCCACAGAAGGAGAAAATTATGTTACAATTAGTACAGGGTAGGCAATTTGCAAATGCCAATTAATGCCATGAGTTCTTGTTGCTCTCTTCATCTATATAAGCAGGTAACACAGCTGGTTTACAGGGCTATCATGAGGAGCAAATGAGAAAACTGATCTGCATAGGAGAGGGACAAAATAACTTAGTTTCATCCGTTTGATGAGAAGTTTGGTTGAATATGGCAAAAAGAAGAGCATTAGGCACATTGTATGCCTGTATCAAAATATCTTATCTACCCCATAAATATATATGTATCTCTTATATACCCATAAAAACTAAAAATATTTTTAATTAAAAAAAAGAAGATTATTAGAGTTCATGCTATTTTTTAAATGCTTCAGACCACATCAGGAAAAAAAAAAAGTCAATGCTTATTTCCTGAGCCAGATTTGATATTTTGATTCTTGGTAACTTTAAGTCAGTTAGTGCCTCAAGGTTACCTTTTTAATGATTTGCAAAGCAAGTTTATACATTACTATTCTTTTCATTTTTACTTAAAATATTTTGTATTTCAGAGATTTAACTTCTATGGAACAGGAAACAGCTATAAAATAGGATTTCTCAGAAGTCCAGATTGATCAAAGGGTCTCGTGGCACAGCAGGAAAGAGACAACTTACCAAGTGATCGATCATACAACTGTTCACTTATGGACTCATCTGGAATGAGACCTGCAGCACAGTAATAATCATAAGACAAGATTCCTCTGACTACTCCAGAATGTTCTATGACTTTATTATTAATGCCACAAATATGCTTCTTAAGCAAAGATGCAGTGAGACATCACGATGGAGTTTTGTTGCCGTCAGCACTAATAGGAAAAACACCTCCTAAGTCATAGATCACTAACCCAACCCACTTTGTATTAAAAGCCACACAAGAAAAGGAGGAAGGAGAGCCCTTTCTCCCTGAACCAAGACACTCAAAGAGATGATCAGCTCTAGCTGTATGGCTGAAAGATGACAGAATTAACCCTGTTTAGTCCTGATCCTCCCAGCTATACATTCTTAAGGAGAAAACCAACACTGGCTCTGCTCACTTGGCAGAGATGTTGGTGCCATCAAATGGAAATAGGTATGGAAAAGCTCTGTTGTGAATACAAAGGAATATCTAAATGAATAGCCGTATCATTATTATCTAGTGATAAGAAATGAACAAAAGCAAAACTAAATGTTAATTTTCTATGACTGTAATTGTTTAAAGGTTATATACATACATATTTCTAGTTTTAAGTGACTCACTAACAAAAAGCTGCAATGTGAAGTTATTTTAAGCAAAAAAATTAAATAAAATACATCTTAACTTACCAAATGGATAATTGTTTCTCCACTTATGAGATCCCAACATGTCCCCAAAAATCATCTAAAGAAATGTAGGCATCAGGATGTGTCAGCACATGAAAGAAAGAAAAAGGAAAGACATTGAAAAATGTAAATGTCACTGGAAGCCCCTGATATAGGTTACATAATCCATTTTTAATGAAATAGGCAATACATTATATTAAATAACTTTATATGGTGTCAAACACATAAATCTAAAAAACACATGGGGAAGAGCAACCTACATGAAGTTTAAATTGCCCACAGATCTTTCCCCTAGACTGAGAATATACTCCCTCCAAGCTTTGGGAGGAATGAGGAATGGAGAACGACTGTTATTGGGGTCTCTTTTCAGCATGATGAAAGTGCTCTGGATTTAAATGATGGTGGCATTTGTGAATATAGTAAAAACCATTGAACTATATACATTAGAAGGGCAAATTCTATGGTATGTAAATTATCTCTCCACCAAAATGTATTTTAAAAGGGGGATATCAAAACATCACATTGTACACAGTAAATATATAAAATTTCAGTTAAATTAATAATAAAGTTATAAACATATAAAAGAAAAAAAAAAGAGGGGACACCAAAGCCAGGCCAATAGGAGGAATGCCAAGAGATTTCCCTAACTGGCAATAGAGAGAAATGCCTCCTTTTCCCTCTAGGTACAGAGGACATAAGTCTGGAGTAGCTTGAGGCTTTACTTCCTAGTGCAAGAAAAAAGCCTCCCTGCAGTAAAGGTGGGCGTGGACTGGGGGAGGCACAGTGACAGAGAAAAAGAGAAAGAGAGAGAGACAGAGGGACAGGAAGGAGGATAAGACTGAGGAGGCAGAGAAGGAAGAATAAGGAGAGGGAGAGGGAGAAGGGAAGGGAGGAAGAGAGGGAGAGAGACGGGAATGAGGAAGAGGAGGAGGAGGGAGGGGAGAGGACAGGGAAGACAGGGAGAGAAGGGGAAGGAGAAGAACATGGCGCATACAGGACTGAAGGACATTCAGTCGAGTTGTCCGTGAGGCCAACTTCTCTCCTTCCTTTCTGGGAATGTGATCCAGGGAATTATCTCTTTTTGGCTTAGACTACTTCTGGTTGAATACCTATCTTTTTAAATGAAAGGCAGTAAATAAATTAAATGCCTGTCACCCCTCCCTTGAGTGCAGAATTCCTGTCATTATTCTTCTTCAGTTTCTTTCTCTTGGACTATTTTGGGTCTCTTGTCTGAAATCCCAGCTGACTTTATCCTATCCACTCCAAATCAGAAGGATTCGTCTAAAGTCAGGATTAGAAACTGAAGAAAGAAAGAGAGGACACCAACCTACAATTGTTCTAAATTGTACCATTTCAGCATTGTACTCCTGATGGCACCTGCACCATGATGAGGTTGAGTGAGTGCTTATGCAGCATATCGAAAGCTTTTCTCCTCTATGTATTTCTCTTTCAGGATTGAAAAAGAAATAATAAAAACTACCAATAATTCACATGTCTATTTGGTTAAGGATAAGAGAATATTTCCAAATTTAGAAATTTATTTTCTCAATTTTTTATGGTTACTATACTTGTTAAAATTATGTCATGGAAAGTCCAAACATTTTATATTCAGGTCTCTCATTATGTCCTTACCAGACTTACTCTAAGTCCTTACTAGTCATAGTTTGGATTTTGGGGCTTATTTGCCATGGCTTCCATTTTTCTTTACCTTGTATTTCTCACTCTGAAAATTCTTCTACTTTCTACTTTCTCTATATGTTTTTCAAGTGATCTTTATTTTTATTGCTCTGGGAGGTGTTTTGAGTTTTATTTCTTCTATTTCTTCCTTCCAACAATAATTTTTTGTTCTATGACTAAATTTATCATAGTCTATTATCTTTCATATTTATAATATTATCACTTTTTTCACTGAAAATGATTACCAGCTGTTCTCTTGTTTCTTCTCTTCTTCTCTGTTTCATGTAAGAAATTCATTTCAGAGTTTCCAGGAATTACTTAAGTCTCTATCTGCTTTCTTCTTTTTCTTTTGAATTGTAGAATTTTTAATTTGAGAATTTTTAAAATAGATTTGCTTAAAATTTTTTATGATCACCTAATCTTTCAGGACAAGCAAGCTGGAAGTTTATTTTTAGATCTAGTTTGTTCAAAGGGCTAACTTAATATCTAAGTCTTCTTAGAAAACTTGGAAGAAAAGAGAGTGGTCTTCACTATGCAATTCGAAAGTTGCAACAGATTTGTGGGCTTTCCAAACAATTAGAACCCATTTTCCAAATCGGGGGTGGAAGAGGGGTTAACTTAGCTGATCATTTAGTGAATTAATTTTGTGTTCAAGGTCACAAAATGAACCAGAATCTATTTCTCTCAACATTCACTACTAATCCCTAGACCCAGTTATCATTCTCTCTCATCTCTTATTTATTTCATATTTACTCCATATGTATTCTTACCTAGTTCCAATGTATCCACCATCTGATTCTGTCATCATCCTCCACTCCCAACATACACATACTTAAACCCCTTTCATAGCCCCTGTGTCGTTAGGATAAAGCCAGGCATCCTCAACAAGACCCTCGAAGTCCATCTTAACTGCTCATGCTCCTCTGGTTCCGCTTTGTGCCTCTCTCCCCATGTTTTTTTGGTTTTGTTTAAACAATTTGTTTGTTTGAGTCGGAGTCTCACTCTGTTGCGAGGTTGGAGTGCAGTGGCCTGATCTCAGCTCACCACAACCTCGACTGCCTGGGTTCAAGCCATTCTCCTGCCTCAGCCTCCCGAGTAGCTGGGACTATAGGCATGCCACCGCACCCAGCCCATTTTTGTATTTTTAGTTGAGTCGGGGTTTCACCATGTTTGCCAGGATGGTCTCGATCTCTTGACCTCATGATCCACCCACCTCGGACTTCCAAAGTGCTGAGATTACAGGTGTGAGCCACTGCTCCCAACACCCCCATATTTTTCTCATTCCTGTTATAATGGAGTTCTGTCCATTTCAACCCATCAGCTTTTATGGCAATTCAGGGTACCCCACATGATTTCCCCTAAACTTGAAATACCCTTCCCCCTCCACCCTCTGCCTGCTCTGTTCTGACTTCCACCCACCTTCCAGTTCTTGGCTGGAAGGTCAGTTCCTGAAGGATGCTGTCTGCTCCCCATGTGACATGCATTCCTCTCACTATGTGGTCCCCAGTGCCTGCCTGGCAGTCAGGATAATTCCTGCCTAGTGGGTACCTTTCCCCTAGATGTGTCTATAAACTCCACAAAGGCTAGGACTGTGGTTGCCTTCCTCCCCACTGTCTTTTTTCTGATATAAACCACAAATCAAGACTAACAACTTGTGAAGTGATAAGTTTGGTCCTTGTCATTTCTGTGTTGGCTGGGCCATGGTGTATGAGTGTGTTATAGCAGAATGTATTCAACTTCCTAAATATTTCAATAGGGTGTAGGGAAGCAGGCCCTTGACACTTGCAACAGCACTAAGAAAAGATTCTTCAACTATGGCTCCTGGACAAGTTCAGAGATCACCTGACAGTTGACCCTCAAAAGTTGCCAGTGTGAACGGGATTAATCAATAAGGCCATGCTCAACTGAACATTTTGTGGAGAAAGTCCTAATAAGCTGTGTGAAGCTCTCTTTGCACCAATAAGGCCATCCTCTGTGACAGGAATGTCTCAGTCATTAGTTTCATTACTTTCTAATTCTAAAAGATACTTTCAGACAAAATAGTTAAGGTGTGAGTATGTTAATTATGTGGAAAAATTAACTCTTATGTGTAATTCTTGAAGTAGAAATTTTGTAATATTTTCATGTAATTTTTAGTACAGAGTTAAAACTTGAAAAACTGAACAAAAATATAAAATGGAAAGAAAGATTATGTTTGACAGAATCATCCATATAATGTTGGAAACATTTTTAAAAATCTGTTGATAATATTATCCTATTACAAAGGAACAAATAATATGTCATGCTTTTATCCCTAGTTAAGAGTGAAGAGATGGCCTCTTCACATCATATTCTTGTCCATTTCTTCCCCAGTTTTCTTGCATTTATGCAAGTATTTAGTGAGCTGTGTCAAACATTGTGCTGCATCAAACATTGTCCTAGGTTGACAAAAATAAACATTCCCTGCCCTCATGAGACATGCAGTCTAGTAAGGAAAGCAGACAATAATCAGACAAATATATAATATAATTTCAAGGCAAAACTGTATATATTATTAATCTTACAGTATTATTGCAAATCACTTTTAATGCAGTTGAGGAAAAATAAGCTTCCTGCCACCCACTGAGCATCCCAGTACCAGGCCAGACCCTTCATGACCGTCAACTTACCACATTCTCTCAACAACCTGTCAGGTGGTCTTTATTATTGCTGGCATTTAACAGATGAAGAAGCTGTAGATCATGAGGATTAAATGAAGGCCAAATATCCTGACCTGGACTGCAGAGCTGGGAGATAGTTTTGAACACTGGTCCTACAAATATGTCCTTCTTGATTGCACTAAACCACAGTGTCAGGGAGCCACATATTTAGGTCTGAAACTTCAAAGGTTTGCTCATTGCTACTTTAAGGCCATTTCTCAAATCCCAGGGAAATCGAGTGAGAGAGAGAGAGAGAGAGTGTGTGTGTGTGTGTGTGTGTGACAGAGAGAGAGAGAGAAAGTATAAGAGCAAAAGAATAGTCTGGGAGAAGTAGGGCATGTGGACAATGAGGCTGTAGGTGTCCAAGACAGAATCCCACAGAGTCAGCAGAGTTCTGTGTCCCCAAGCCTGGGTGATGATCCAGTCACTCAGCAAACCACTCTGCTTTTCACAAACCCACACAGACCCTAACAGATGCGGTCTGGGAATAGACAGGGCCCCAGTCATACCTCTTCACTGCTGTGAGACTCAGATGTGGAAGAGGACCAGCTGCAGCGAGCACGCACGCCCTGCACCTGCTGGCCAGATACCTTTACGATGCTTCTGCAAACAGCTGTGGGCTGGAAAAGACAAAGCGGTGAGTTATCTCTTCAGCTGCTCGTGGAAAGGGTTAGCCTCCATCCAGTAAATCAAGCAATACTGTCAGGTTTGATGAAATTATGAAGAAAGAAAAACTTCACAGAGGCATTTTGTTTTTCCAAAATGAAAATTCCTCAAGACTGAAGCAGAAACAAATGGAATATTTAAATATCTCTTTGGTGTTTGACCCATTACAAGTCTCTAGGAAAAGCAAACATTTCCCCCATGAGTGCTGAGTGGGCTGCCCTAAGTCAATTCTCATTCAGACAAAAAGAAATGATGAAGAACTCCACAGGACTTGACTCTCTTCTCCTTTGCCCTCAGATTTCATTAGAAATAGATGCTTGTGACACTTTGGTATGAGTTCTATGTAAAACAGAGTCACAGTGAATAGTTTCATGAAACAAATAACAAATTAAACAATCCTCTTTTAAATAATAAAACCCACAAGCTTGAATCTCAGATTGCAATCACTTTGGAAAGCAAATTTTGGACTGCAGGCATTGCCCTGTTCAGATGGGATTAATGCTCATGGGTGTTGATTAAGTGTCTGTGGAGACCAAAGGTATTCCACCTTGGATGCCAATCCACCATGTTGACTACTCATTAACCCATTTCTGGGAATCCCTCTGAGTTCCACTTTCACAGACATACTGTAAATCCTGGCTTTAGGTCAAATTCCCTACAGTACATAAACCCTGGGTCTGAGAGGTAATGGCATGGGGATCCACCGTCTCACCTCCACCCAAGACATGGGTTCTGTTTGTAAGTCCCTATGAATTGTTCTTGTTTGTTTGGTTTGGTTGTTTCCTGAGAAACTGGATTTGGCAGCCTCTTTCTTCAGCCTCTCAGCTCCCTTGGCCTTTGGTGTTAGGTTTGCATGGGCCTGCTCACCATTGAACAGTACCTATTCTGGTCATGAGAGACACAAAAACGAACATGCCATGTTCCTGATCTCACTGAGCCTGAAATAGTAGGGAAGACAGATGCTATTCAACAGTCAACTGCAAAAGAATATGACATGTGTCAGGAACACAGTCAGTGTTTCACGTTCCTTTGTAAGAGAACTTTAAGTATGTCTGGGATTTGTGTTTGCTGTTGGCTTCTTTGTATTCACTTTACCTGATACAAATTCACCCTCATGTTAAAGAGCAGGAAACTGAGCCACCAGGGATTAAGTAATCTGTCAGGATCACTCAGGATCTCAGACTCCACAGCTCAATGCTCAGCCACTGTGTGACACTTCCCCCACCAGGGGATAATGTGTCCACACAGTTAGCAGTGTGGCCAAATGCCAGCCAGGCAAGGGCCAAGTTCTTCGTGTGACTCCAGGTCATAGAAGTGAATCTCCTCCTTTTGTTAGTTTCTGGATCTGGTCTCCTTCCACCATACTTACCACATAGTAGTCCCTCTGGAAGGCACACATAGAGGGATCTTCTCCAGAATCCCTCCTGCATGTAGTCTCCCGGATGCTGAACTCTAAATTCATGACCAAGTCGTTCTCATCCAGGACCTCAACCTTCACAAAAATAAAGTATCGGAGTGTGATCAATGCATTTCTGAAGTTTCTGATGCTATAAACCATTCTTTCTGCCCCATGAGAAAAAAATTACAGAATTGTCCACCATGAAAGCAATAAATTATCCTAGCAATCATCGACTTCCATGCTTTCCTTCTGCAGACCAGAGAGGAAAAGTGACTTACCAAAGTTGTACAATAGTTTAGTGACAAAAATGAAATCAGAATGTAGGTGTTCTAACACTTTAACAGTGACAACTGATCCTTACTATTTGTTGATTCCATACTGGTGAACTCACCTACTCACTAAAACTTATTTGTAACCCCAAAATCAATAGTAGTAGCACTTACTTTGGCAACCATCTATGGACAAGTGCAGAATGACAAAAACTTGAGTCACCCAACATGCATGTTATCAACAGAAGCAGACCAAGGAGTCATTCTGCCTTCTTGTTTCAGCTCTCATACTGAAAACAAGTGTGCTTTTGTATGGTCTATTACAGTGGCTTGTGTGTGTGTGTGTGTGTGTGTGTGTGTGTGTGTGTGCTTTTTGTTGGTAACTTTAGTGTTTAAGATGGCCTCCAAGCCTGGTGTGGAAGAACCCACTAGAGTTCCCAAGCACAAGGCTGTGATGCCCCTGACATGGAAAATATGTGACTAAAGTAAGCTTTGTTTAGGCAGGAGCCACAGTGCAGATGACCATGAGTTCAATGTTAATGAATCAACAACATATATTAAATTAAGCAGCTTTAAGCAGGAACTCAGACACACACACACACAAAACTCATTGATGGTTTGACAAAAATGTTGTGACCTGAGGCTCACAGGAACCGAACCTTTTATTTCCTGTAGGAGCAATGATTCCGTGTTTATTAATTCAGTGTTCGTGGTGATTTTATACAACGTAACTACTACAAATAACAAGAATCAACTGTACTATTTCTAAGTGTCCTTTTCCTAAAAGAGTGCTCCATAATTTCTTAATAATTCCTGAAATAAATAATTAAGCAACAAAAGCATCTATGCAGTACAGACTCTTCTCCAGCCCTAGATTCCTGCTTGAGCAGTTTTAATCTGTGAATTAGTTTAAATGATTTTATACTCCTTTCCACAAAGAAAAGTTGTCTAAACTTCTTGACAAATCTGGGGAGTTCTGATGTCATGAAGTCCAGTGACTTACTGAGTGCTCACTGTGTGTTCAGCACCAGAGGCAGAGTGGGGAAGATGCCATGTGGCTTAAATTCCGCAGAAGGTGCCACACAGTAGATGCATCAAAGAAAACAATACAAGATCATCATCCCAGATAGTTATGGGACTATCAAGAAAAACAAGACAATGGGGGTAAGGGAATGAAGCAGCTGCTTTAGAGAAAATGCCAGAAAAATCCTCCCAAAGAAGGCAAATTTAAACAGAGCCTTGGAGGATCAGAAGAAAAAGCAGAGCCAATGTCCTGGGGCAGACAGAAGTCTGACTCTTGTGGCTGGAGCAACCTGACCAAGGTGGGAACCGTACACTGTAACTCTGGAGAGATGGGGAGCATCAGACAAGGTATGGTCTTGGAGCCCATGGGAAGGTGTTTAGATTTCATTCTCACTGCAGCAAGATGCTGTCAGAGGGTTTTAAGAGCTGCACCTCAATCACCATGGCTGCTGCAAGGTAAACAGATTGGGGCTGGAACAAATGGGCAACAGGAAGCCAGTGGGGAGCCCGCCATGGTCTATCACCTATCATGCCCAGGATGCAAGTCACTTCTTCCCTCTTAGTTTCTGAACCCACCTGGCAGCAAATTGAAGTCAGTAACACATTGAACCTACTGCCCTGGAGGAGAGAGAGGGAGGCAGCACTCTTTCTGTGAGAGCGGGAACTACTTACAAATAGGGGATAATAGGCACATGCAGAACATTTTGTTTTGTAAAAAAGTGGCACACTCCAAGCTTAGGAGTCCTGACACAGGATGCATAATGAGTGCTGATAAAAGTAGAATTTTCTGAAAACAAGTAGAAATAAAAACTTAACCTTACCATCAATTACTACCTCATATATTTATAATTTTAATATATTGGATGTTAAATCTGAATCTCATTAAAAAATGAAAACCTCTCCCATCAACTGAAGTCCATTGTGTGGCACCCTTCACTGCAGAGCATGCTTCAGCAATTCACCTTAACGCAATCTGATGAAAGCAAACTGGCAACACAAAAGCTTCACTGAAAAGATGAAAATGTGGGTTTGTTTGGGGGCGGTACAGATCATTCTATTGAGCTATGAGGTGATTTTGCAAACTCTTTTGCATCTTTAAGGGTTCTTACAAGAATAGGGAGAAATATCTAACATTTTTGCTGTTTCATTTGAACTCACTTTCTGCCAGTAAATCTCTATTCTGTGTTATTCAAAAAATATGGGACAGCCTAAATGCTCCATAATAAAACATTGACTGGAGAAAATTTAAAACCCAGCATTACTGCTGATAGATGTTATGGTAATTTACAATCAATGTTGCAGTATGGTCCTATTTTTCTTTAAAAATATATTTTATACCTTCATATGGAGAAAAAACTCCAAAAGGATATCCTCTCATGGGTTTATAGTGAGTGTTTCTCAGATAAATAAATAATGAATGTTCTGTTTCATTTTCTCTTTCTTGCGTTTTCTGACTTTTTCTAATGGCTACATTTTAGTTTTTATTTCTAAAAGAAATAAAAATATATAAAAATAAAAGACCCATAGCAATTCCATTTGACAACTGTAATGGTTAATTTTATGTCTTAAGTTGACTGGCCCATGGTGTCTAGATATTTGGTCAACATTATTCTGAATGTTTCTGTGAAGCTATTCTTTGAATGAGATTAATATTTAAATCGGTGGACTCTGAGTAAAGCAGATGACCCTCCACTATATGGGTGGGTGCATCAAATCAGTTGAAGGCCTTAATAGAATAAAGACAGAAATCTTCCCATCAGAAAGGAATTCTAACAGCAGACTGCCTTTGTATTCAAACTATAAATTGTCCCTGAATCTCCAGCCTGCTGGCCCACCTCATCAGATTTTTTTTTTTCCTTTTGGACTTGCCACCCTCTGAAATTGCATAAGGCAATTCCTTATAATAAATCTCTCTCTCTCTCGTATTCATATGCATGCATTTATACATGTATACATGTCAAATTGGTTCTGTTTCTCTGGAGAACTCTCACTAATAGAGTGTCACTGATCACTTGGGGTTTTCAAATGAATCCCTTATTAATGGACAAAAAAGTAAAGATCAGAAATGGCTAGCTGAGAATAATTTGGAAAACCAAAAAACAAAAAATGCAAAGAAGTTGAAAGGTAAAATGAACACATACAAAAAAGGCACAGAGACCTCAAGGACCCCAAACCTCCATGGTTTTGCCTCCAAATGTGCCTCAAATCTACCTACTCCCCCCATCCTCCCTGCCCTGACTTAAGACCCCACACCAGCATCTGACCATGCTCAGCTTCCCACCCCACACCCCACTCCACGTGGCAGCTAGAGAGATTGCAATGGACTGTTTGTCCCCGGCCCCAATCCCTATGCTGAAACTCTAATCCCTGATGTGGTATTTGGAGGTTGAGCCTTTGGGAGGTTATTAGGTCTTGAAGGCAGAGCTCTCATAAGTGGGATTAGCATCCTTATAAGAAGAGACCAGAGAGTTAGCTAGCTGTCTGTCTGCCATGTGAGGATACGACAGGAAATCAGCACCTGCAGCCCAGAAGAGAGGCCTCTCCAGAACCGGACCAGAGTGGAATGCTGGCACCCTGATCTCGAATCTCAGCCTCCCAAACTCTGAGAAATAAATTGCATAAACAATAAATTATATGCCACCTAGTCCATTTTGTTATGTGTTCATGGCCCAAACTAAACAGAGATGTTTTGCAAATGCAAATGTCCCCAGGGGCTACCCATTGCCCTTAAAACTGACCCCAGGCCAGGAGCAGTGGCTCACATCTGTAATCCCAGCACTTTGGGAGGCCGAGGTGGGTGGATCACCTGAAGTTGGGAGTTCAAAACCAGCCTGACCAACATGGAGAAATCACATCTCTACTAAAAATACAAAATTAGTTGGGCATGGTGGCGCATGCCTGTAATCTCAGCTACTCGGGAGGCTGAGGCAGGAGAATCACTTGAACCTGGGAGGCAGAGGTTGCACTGTGCTGTGAGTAGAGATCACACCATTGCACTCCACCCTGGGCAATAAAAGCAAAATTCCATCTCAAAAACAAAACAAAACAACAACAAAAACAGACCTCAAACTCCTCAAAATCACAACCTAGGCATGTCCCACTTACGTCCACCTCTCTGACCTCTCTCCACTCCCACCTTTCTCTCCCAGGCTCACTTGGATCTAGTCAGCCTCCCTCTGGAGCCCTTTTGTCATTCAGGGCCCTCCCACTGGCTCTGCCAGCTCACCCCAATATTTCCTCAAAAGGTCTTTCTATGGTGGGAACTTCTTGTCACTCGAGTGAATCTTAACTCAAAGATGCAGCCTCAGTAGAGATTTTTGCCCCATCTGACTGCTGCCCGAGGCTGGGTGCATCATATCAACCTGCTTACCCTCTGCTAATGTACTCTCCACTATTGGAAATGAATTTGTTTTACTTAACTGTGTCCTCTTCTTCTTCCCCTATCTTCCCCTTCCTCTCCCTCCCCATCTCCCTTCCCTCTTCCTGATAGAAATTTCTCCCTGTGAAACTACAGCCTGACTTGTCCTCTTTGCTTCCTCCTGCCCAGCACAGAACCAGTGCTCACCTTCTCTTCCTCTGCTTGTATCCACTGAGGGAACAGTCCAAGTGAGCCTAATGTCAAGGTTGGGGCAAGAAAACCATCAGTGCTAAAGTCATGTGGTTTTTTTCCTTTCTTATCCTTTTTCCAATTTGGAGCCCAAGAGGTGAACAACTTGAAATCAATTACAAGAATATTTGATCCAGGTCTGTTGGTAATACCCAGTGGTTCTTCACCCAAACTGCACATTAGAATGAGCAGGAGAACATTTAAGAATATGAGCCCCACTCTCAGAGACTGGGATTTAAGGAGTTGACGATCCCTCCGGGACATCAGAAATATTTAAAGCTCTCATGCGATGATGATGTGCAATCTGAGTCGAGAATCACTGGGCTTAATAAGCAAATTTGGGGACAAAGTAGAAGGGCCCAACCCTTTTCCCTACAACCATTTGGGGTACATTGAACTGTACCCCAAAATACTCATGACTAAACCACATCATGAGTATTTTGCTTTGAACATATTCTTAGAAGTGAAACTATGCAATTGAAAGGTTTAAGTATTTACTAATTTTAATTTTTAACGTGCTTGTAAATATGCTTCACACACATTTCCAACTAGTTTTTCAAAGGCAATTTTAGAAAATTACAAACTCTCAAGCAGTAGTTGTGATTTTTCCCCTTGTTATTCTTTTACCTTGTTATTCTTCTTTTTCACATTGCTATTTTAATTCTGCATTTTTTCTTTCTATTAGAGAGGCTGAATGCTTTTCCAAATCCTTCTTAGTCTTTTGTATTTCCTCTTTCTTGAATTGCTTGTAACCCCACTGTTAGTGATCTATTCACTCACCTCTCTCCTGAGGGCTTTCCCTCATGTCTGCTAGGCTTGAGAGAATTGGTATATTTGGAGCCATCTATAGGGTGTGTGTAGAAGACATGGTTAATACACACATCATAAATCAAAATGTGAAACACTCCCAATAAAAAAATATATATATCACCAGGAGAGATCAAAGGAAGAGAATATCCCTTCCAGTGGGAGAAGAAATAGAGTTCTCAACAAGAGGGCATGGTCACTGTAGCTTGACCAATGAATTTGAATAATCAGAAAAGGCTAGGAGAGGCAAGAATAGACAGACCTCCAGGTAAAGGAGCAGTGTACTTGAGGTGGAGAGGCGACCTTCTTCATGTGCCCATCAAGAGTCACACACATCACGTATATCTATTTTTAGGTGCATGTGTGGCTGGGCTCAAGTCTGGGTGACTATTCAAAGATGTCACATGAGCCAGAACATGCTCTGGTGGCTGTGCCTCACAATAGCTCATCCTCACCGGCCAGATTTCCATGATATCAGTAGTTGGTTCTCTTGGGACCTGTCCTCACGCTCACATTCGTCTAATAAACTACTAACTTTCTTCTGTAGTGAGCAATAGCTGAATCAAAAGTAAATTTAAACTGTTCATCTGCAAGGTTGGCAACAAGACCTCAATTCCACACCACTGCAAGTAGATTTCATTAAACACCCATGGAAACTGGCATTTGAAAAACAATAAAAGTAAGGAAGGGGCTTCTGTGTTCTGATCCAGAAGCAGCTCAATCTTTGGTGTGGCAGCTGACCAGTGCCTCCACACCACAACATCCAGATCAAGTGACCTCACTCTGACTGTGATCCTGGGATGGCACCTAACAAAAGCATAGCACATGGTTTTTAGGAGCTAAAACCAAACTAGAAAAGAAAACTGGGACCATTTGATTCATTTCCTTGAAATTTGGAAAAGAGTAACTGAGAGTCAGGTTCTGAAGAAGATCAAGCTGAATATGTTGTATTTGGAGGCTAAAACTAGGAAACCATGAGCCAAGTGCTCTACATAGCAGCAGAGGGAATAAGCTAAGAGTGAATCCAGGAGGAATGGGAGAAGGGAGAAGGCAGGCAGAAAAAAAGCAATGCCCATCTGGCCTCTGCTGCCTGGACCTTCGGTCGTGTCTTCATTCTCATTCTTATGCTGCCTGGCTGCACAGAACTTTCATTCCTACGACATGCAACTTTATAGAACCTCCCTGCCTCCCACCTTAACCTAAATTTGCTTGAAAATGCATCCATTCCTGCCTCCTAATGAGCCCAATTAAGATGATAACAAGGCAGTGAAATTACCTGAGGAACAGGAAGAAGGGAGGTGACTTCCAGCTTATGTTTCTCATTTCCTTTGAAGGATATTTTTAGATTTATTTCCTTGCATATCACAGACTTAGTCACTAGAACCCCAAGTGATTACTCTTTCTCTAGCTCCCAAGGCCAAGAGGAAACAGACTATTACCAAATTGACACAGGAAAGTGAACTTCTTTGGCCCAAAAACCAGATTATTTTCAGTAAGTATTAGGAGCAGAATTGCTGAATTTGAAAGGAGATTCACTTCAGTAAGTGAGAAGTTCTTAATAAAACCCCTCAGAAAAAACCACGAGGACTTCAAGTACAAAAGCAAGATTCAGGGAAACAGAAGGCAAAGTTAGAAGAACACAGCAGAAAAATTGGTCATCCAAAGTGGCTTGAAAAGCCTCATGACGAAAACTGTAATTAAATCCTTTCTCTGTCAAAGAAAAGAGACAGTCTGAAAGAGATGACTAACTACTTTCGTTTTTAAACTGGATAAAATTTCTTAAAAGTATATCCAATGAACTGACAAAAGGCAGACAGCATTGTAAGGAGCAGAGAAGACTTTATTGTGCACTTACTCTTTTTAATGAGCTTCTGAATGCCCGAAACAGATACGGACTCAAGGACTGGGAATTCACTTTTGCCACAGAGGCACTGAGGGCGTCCCTTAAGGAGGATGGATCGTAGTCATATACGGGGAAACCTGGGCACACAAGCACATGGGGCGAGGTGAGACAAGACACAGGTACCAGCGTGGCTTTGCATCATCCAGAGAGGGTGGCCAGGTTGGTGAATACCTTACCTGAGCAAGACCAGTAGTTCATTCCAAGAGCAAACATAATCAATGTCTTCATCATCTTCTTCTCCATTCTAGAAATAATGATTTTAATTGAGAGACAGAGAGAATGTCTCTCTATGTGTTTGGGGATGACAATTCTTCCTAAGAGGAGCTGTCTTTATCTGCTTATTTTGACTGCAGCAATCTGTAACTTAAACAGAAACAATTGATCCTGGGGTCAATATTTTCTGCTGACTTTTCCTGTGGAATGGTTCCAGTTTGAGGACACTTTTGAAGTTTACACCTCACCAGGGAACTTTAGCCCAAGGCAAAAGGCATCAAGAGGCTCAGGATTC
Source organism: Plecturocebus donacophilus (assembly GCA_004027715.1). Lineage (NCBI taxonomy): Eukaryota > Metazoa > Chordata > Mammalia > Primates > Pitheciidae > Plecturocebus > Plecturocebus donacophilus. Next base: position 22,278 of record PVKP010017895.1, on the reverse strand, counting down.
CACGTGTGTTGTTTTTTTTTCCTCTATTTTAATTTCATTCTTTTGGGGGAGGGGATATAATCTTACGTTCAACAAAATGGCTAATCTTAAATTGTTGTGCATTGAGTTCCCCTCATGGTTCTAAAGATCTTGCAGTTGACTGCTTATAAAAATAGTGTGGGTATTTCAGATCTTCTTGGAAATTATTACTTTGGAGAAGATAATTTTTATAGGGGTTCTAAATATTCCAAGCAAGTACATGTGCAGTAAAAAGCTAGGACACACCATCCTGTTAACCGACCTTCTGTGCTACTGGACACTTTTGCATGTCACCTGGGTAATATGGTATTTACATATTGATGCACTGTGAGATCCCAAGGTAGCTTTTGAATCATTAAAAAGGAGAGCTACTTTATCGGAAGTACAGTTTGTGTTGTACGTGTTCTTATTTGTGAATCAAAGTGCATAAGAAGCTGTTATGGCTCAGAAAGACCTGGGCTGGGATCTTGGCTCTACCATGTACCAAGTGTATACCCTTGGGCATGGTACTCAACACCTCTGAACCTCACTTTTCTCATCTACAAAATGGGCTTAAAAGATTAGATGTCAGTTGTGTTATTAGTTAGAGTTCTCCAGAAAGGAGAACCAAAAGGTAGAGGGAGAGAGAAAAAGAGATTTTGAGGAGTTGGCTCACACAATTGTGGAAGGTGGCAAGTCCAAAGTGTGTGGTGTAAGCTGGGAGGCTGGAGCCCTCGTGAAGATTTGCTGTTTCAGCCAAAGGCAATTCACTGGCAGAATGTCTTCCTGCTCCGGGAAAGTCAGTCTTTTTCTATTCAGGGCTTTGACTGATTGGATGAGGCCCACCCACATAATGGAGGGTAATCTACTTTACACAAAGTCTGTTCATTTAAATGTTTATCTCACTTTAAAAAATACCTTCCCAGAAACATCTAGAATGGTGTTTGACAAAATATCTGAGTTCCGTGGCCTAGCCAAGTTGACACATAAAATGAGTCATCACATACGAATTAAATAACAAACTCTCAGAAGAGTGCTTGGCAATTAATTGCTCAATGAATGGTAACCACTAGTAAGAATTCAATTCAATAAATACTTTTAGTATCTGCTATGTATAAGGCAACAGGTCCAGAGAATATCTGAAATGAACTGATAATCCAACCCATCCTTCATAAACAATGCAAATGTGTATGCCAACACAGGAAGTACAAATCCCTGGAGGAATTCAGAGAGAAGCTGAAGAAAGACTTCCTGGAGATGGTGGAAACATTGGTGGTTTGCGTTCTTCTCTCAAGCTCAGTGCCCAGGAGATCATGTGTCTCTTTGACCTTGACCTTGATGGATGCAAACTCATTCAACAGGAGAGAAGGACCCTCAGCCCAGGGCAAAAGACCAGAAAAGGCAACACTGGGAAAGGGACTGCAGTCATGTTCCAAGGGATGTAGTGGCGAGCAGGGATGTTCTTTAAAAGCAGGCCAGGCACTGTTACCAACCAGGAGGATGAGGAGACCTAAACATAATAGATGTGCCCTCCAGGAAGGCAGTGATGCAGTTTAAATTACTGCTACTAATATATAAGGCAACATTATGAATCAAAGTATTGCCTCAGTTTTGCCTGCCCTCTTCACCAAGGGACAAAAGTATGTTTGTGATGACTTTACATACTGACCAGGTCATGATGCTCTCATGAGTATTTACTGCTCTGACCCAAAAGACATTCTTGCGATAAGTCTTACTCATCAGCACTTTGACACAAAGGCATATTTAAAATCCCTGGGTAATCTCAGATTCTAAATGCTCATTCATCTCACTCATGCACAACTCTGGGTCCAGCAGTTTCTGGCCATGCTCCAGCCTCATCTCCAGCCATCCTCCCTTCCTCACTAGGTGTCCTTGAGTTCCTTGGGGACACCAAATGACTTCCATCCAAAGGCCTTTCCACATGTTATTCACTGCATCAAACAATAATGTTATTCCTCTTGCATGCCCCCAGATCAGCTTCTCTCTACCATTCAAGTCTCAGCTTAAAGAGCACCTCCTCAGAGAGCTTCCCTTGATCAAGCCCTGACCTAAACCACTCTATCCTGTACCAGTCCATGCCAGTTCCCTGCTTCCCCCATTCCTAGCACTTACCACAAATGGATAATGATCTTGCTGGTTTGCCTGATGTTGTCATTCTCCTCTGGTAGACTCTAAGCTCCATGAGGCAGAAACCATGACTGTCTTATTTATGGTATCCTGAAGCACCCAGATAGGAATATGATTAAATATTTGTTGAATGAGTGAGTGAGTGAATGAGCATGCTTAGTCTTTCTGAACTTTAATCCAAGTCTTTCTGTTTGAAGCTGGCACTAATTTCTGGTATGTAACAGGTACATAGAGCGATGTGTTATGAGATGGTGACCATTAAAATTTGTAATTCTGTTACTTTTAACCTGCTTTGAACTCAATTCCATTAGAGTCTTCCAGATTTAACTAATGGCACCATCTGGCACCAAACTCCATGGTCTCATTAAATGAGCAGTAGTAATAAAAGTAATTGCAAAAGAGTAGAGGAGATTAAGGAGACAACAATAAAATAATGTTGCCAGCACAGGGCTATTGATTTTGTTTGTAGCTTGCTGGTGTGGGGAGAGATTCTTTCATTTCTCAGATTCTCTTGGCTACAATTAAACACTGGCACCAGACATGCAGGGCGGGCCCTGATTAGTGCTAAAAAGTGATTATCTAAAAATGCCTCTGCAGACTTCTGTCATGTCTAGTAAACCTAGAAGATTAAATACAAGTCATCTATTAAGTTTCAGGCCATAATGATTTCATTTACTAATCTTTCTCCCATCTGCAGAAATGTGTACAGCATTAATGCCCCCCAGTTTTCTGCTGTTCCAACACAAATTATTTAGGTAAGGTATTAAAAAGTATGTGGCACTAAGTGAAAACAGTTATGTATAATAGGTTTTTTTTTACATAGCCTCTGGAAATTTATATAAAATTTACCACAGAAAGCTTGACAAGAGCAATTGGAAACCTATCAAATAAAGACAGGTGGGCATGCCCATTATAGACTAATAAGATTCATTGCTATAATCTTTATCATTTCTTTTGAGATTATTCTTTTAATCTTGATCATCTCTATTGTTTGAGAAAAATCACTGCATTTAGAGCAAATGTAAACCAAACCTTCATCTAATGCATAAACCACAGTTTTTGGTGCTGCCTTCCAATTTTATGTAATAGCATGATTTCTAAAATTCTGAACTCCACTCTCAAGATTTACCTTGATGGCCTATAGTTTGCAATACTTCCATGTTCAATGCTATTGTTACATTTATTTGGTAGGAGCCACAGGTTTATCTGTTAAGCAAAGTAGTATAGATCACAGTTCTCACAGTGCACTCCCCAGACCAGCAGCTTCAGCACCTCCTAGGAACTTGCAAATTCCCAAGCCCTATCCCAGACCTGCTAAATCAGGAACACGAGGAAGAAGATCCAGCCACCTATGCATGTACAGATTTCCCTGTGATTCTGACTTACACTCAAGTCTGAGATTCACTGGTACAGAGCAATGGTTCTCAGCAGGAGTGATTTTGCCTACTAGGGAGTACTTGGCAATATCCGAAGTCACTACCAATTGCCACAACTGGAGGAGAAGGTCCTACTGACATCTAGTAGGTGGGAGCTACTACCAAACATTATTAATATAATGCACAGGACAGATGCCCACAAGAAAGAATTATCTGGTACAAGATGTGAGTAGTGCCAAAGTTGAAAAACCCTGGTATAGGAAAGGGCAAAGAAGAGTGAGCCTCATCTCTTTAAGGAAACCTCCCAAAGGTCACATACAGCATTACTGCTTGCATCTCATTGGCCAGAAATAAGTTATAGAGCTAACCTACTGTGGGGAACAGCAGGAAATGTAATCCACTAACTGAGAGGATAAATGTTGGAATAGTAAACAAGACTTTGCCAACTTGAGTTGCAGAAACCAGGGAATTTGTGCTGCATAGTACAGAGGTGAAGGTCATCTCCAGGAAGACAGTTGTGCAGGAGGCTAGAGGGCCATCCTTGCTTGGAAAGTCTCAAAGAAAAGATGAATTTAATAGAGTCGTCAATAAAGAATATTCAGAAGAGATTTATATTTCTGATGGAAGGTTTTAGAGTTTAATTTCTGGTAGGTACAGAGAAAACAAAGCACTTTTTTTCAATGAAATGTTATTTTCAGGAAAAATAAACATTTATTCAAGAAATGTTTATCAATTGGGAAAGTCTTGGTTATAGAGTGGTAACAAACATTTCCAAAGTTTCAGTAGCTGAAAATAATAAGGTTTCATTTTTTGCTTATACTACATATCTACCACAGGTTGAAAGGGGTGTTCTGTTCATCATAGTCACAAATGGATGCAAGGTAATGAAGCAATCATCTGTTATTATTATTATTGTAAATAACACATAGAAGTAGATCTGCTATCTTAACAAACTTCCAAGTATACAATGCAGTATAGTCAACTACAAGTACAAGGTCACACAGCAGATCCCTTGAATTTTTACATCTTGCATGACTGAAACTCTACACCCATTAAACAATTCTCTTTCCTCTTTCCCCCAACCCCTATCCTCCAGCAACCACCATTATGTTTTCTGCTTCTATGAGTTTGGTTACTTTAGAAACCTCATATAAATGGAATCATGCTATATTTATCCTTTTGTGATTGGCTTATTTTACTTAGTGTTACATCCTAGCATAATATTCATCCATGTCATAGCATATTATAGGCTTATTTTTGTAGCTAAGTAGTATTCCTGTGTACATACCACATTTGCCTTATCCATTCATCCACCACTGAACATTCAGGGTATTTCCACCTCTTGGCCCTTGTGAACAATGCCACAATAAACATGGCAGTGCAAATATCTCTTCAAAAACATGATTTCAGTTCTTTTGGACAAATTCCCAGAAGGGGTATTATGACTCATAAGGTAATTATTTTTAAGTTTTTGAAGAGTCACCATACTGTTTTCTGTAGCAGCTGCACCATTTTACATTCACATAAACAGTGTTCGAGAGTTCCAACTCCTACATGTGTTCACCGACACTCGTTATTTTCGGTTTTTGGATAATGACCATTCTAACGAGTGTCAGGTGACATCTTCCCGTGGTTTTGATTTGCGTTTCTCTGATGACTAGTGATGTGTTGAGCATCTTTTCATATTCCTGGTTGGCTATCTGTATGTCTTATTTGGAAAAATGTCTATTCACATCTTTTGCCTATGTTTTCATTGGGTTATTTGTGGGTTTTTTGCCATTGAGCTGTAGGAATTCCTCATACATTTCAGACACTAATCTTTTATCAGATGTACATTTTGCAAATATTTTCTCCCATTTTGTAGGTTTCCTTTTCACACTGTTGGTTATTTCACTATGCAGAAGTCTCTTAGTTTAATTAATTCTATTTGTCTATTTTTGTTTTAGTTGCCTGTGCTTTGGGTGTCACGTCCAAGAAATCATTGCCAAGACCAATGTCATGAACCTTTTCCCTTATGTTTTCTTCTAGGAGTTTTACAGTTTTAAGTCTTATGTTTAACTTTTTAATCTATTTTGAGTTGATTTTTGTGTGTGGTGCAAGACTAGGATCCAATCTCTTTTACACACGGATATCCAGCTTTTCCAATACCGTATTTGTTGAAGACACTAATGCTTCCTCACTGTTTATTCTGAGCTCCCTTGGCAAAGAGCAATGGATCATTTTTTGTATGGATTAATTTCTGGGCTCTCTATTCTGTTCTATTGGTCTGTATATCTGTCTTTATGCAAGAAGCACATGATTACTACAGCTATATTTTGAAATCAAACAGTATAACACCTCCATTTTTGTTCTTTCTAAAGATTAATTTGTGGTCCTTTTTGATTCCATATAAAATGTAGAATTGCTTTTTTGCTATTTCTATTAAAATGCCCTTAGAATTTTTATAGAAATTGCATTGAATCTAGATTTCTTTGGGTAGCATGGTGAATCTTTTAACAATATTATTTCTTTCAATTCATAAAATATAGGTTGTCTTTATTTATCTGTGTGATCTTTGACTTCTTTCCCCCAATGTTTTGTAGTTTTCAATGTGCAAGTCTTTTGCGTCTTTGGTTAAATTTATTTCTAGGTATTTAATTCATCTTGATGCTATTGTAAATAAGTTTTTTTCTTAATTTCCTTTTTGGATTGTTTATTGTTCGTGTATAGAAATGTAACTGATTTTTGTGTGTTGATTTTGCATCCTGTAACTTTGCTGAATTCATTATTAGTTCTAACAGGATTTTGTGAAATCTTTAGGATTTTCTACATATAAGATTATGTCATCTGTGAACAGAGATAATTTTACTTCTTCTTTCTCAATTTGGATGCCTGTTATTTCTTTTCCTGGCCTACTACTCTGGCTAGGACTTTCAATACAATGCTGAATAGAAGTGATGAATGTAGTCATCTTTGCCTTCTTCTTGATCTTAGAGGAAAAGCTTTCAGTTTTTCACCATCGATGTATGATATATAGCTAACAGTATGATGTTAGCTATGGGCTTTATATATACGGACTTATTATACTGCGGTAATTTCCTTTTCTTACAACTTTGCTGAGTGTTTTTTATCATGAAAGGGTGACAAATTTTCTTAAATGCTTTTCCCGCATATATTTAGATAATTGTGTGATTCTTACTCTTTGTTCTGTTAATGTGCTGTATCACACTGATAAATTTCTGTATGTTCAACCATTCTTGCATCCTAGAAATGAATCCACTTGGTCATGGTGTATAATTCTGTTAATATGCTGTTTATTTGGCTAGTATTTTGTTAAGGATGTTTGCACTTATATTCATCAGGGACCTTAATCCATAATTTTCTTTCCTTGTAGTTTTTATTTCTGGATAACTCTGGTCTCATATAATGAGTTTGAAAATGTTCACTTCTTTCCAATTTTTTAAAAGAGTTTAGGGATTGGCATCAATTCTTTAAATGTTTGGTAGAATTCACCAGCGAAGCCATCTGGTCCTGGACTTTTCTCTGTTGGGAAGTTTTTGATTACTGGTTAATCTCCTTACAAGTTATACACCTGTTCAGATTTTCTCTTTCTTCATTATTCAGTCTTTGTGGGTTGCACGCATACTTAAAATTTAAAAAGAGGATCTTGCATTATGTGTTATTTACCAGAAAAATCTAAGTTTTCCAATGTATTGGCATGTAATTGTTCATAGTAGTCTCTTAAAATTCTTCTTATTTATTTGGCATTAATTGTCATGCCTCTTCTTTTATTTCTTATTTTATTTATTTGAATCTTTTTAGTCTAGTTAAAAAGTTGTCAATTTTATTGATCTTTTCCAAAAATAAACTCTTAGTTTGGCTGATTTTTCTATTGTTTTTCTATCTTCTATTTTATTTCTGTTCAAATCTATATAGTTTCATTCATTCTACTAACTGTAGGGTTAGTTTGTTGTTCTTTATTCCATTCTTTGAGGTGTACATTTAGGCCGTTTATTTGGGATCTTTCTTTTTTTTTTAAATGTAAGTATTTATCACTTCCCTCTTACTACTGTGTTGTCTGTATCAAGTAAGTTTTGGTATATTACTTCTTTTCATTTATATCAATATTTTCTGATTTCCCTTTCACTTCCTCTTTGTCCCATTGGGTGTTTAGGAAGGTGTTGTTTAATTTCTACATATTTGTGAATATTTGTTTTCCATCTGTTATTGATTTCTAGTTTTATTATATTGTGGTTGAAAAAGATACTTGGTGTGATTTCAATCATTTTAAAACTATTAAGACTTGTTTTGTGACCTAACATGGGTTCTATCTTGAAGAATGTTCTGTGGGTTTAAGAAAAACATGTATTCTTCTGCTCTTGGGTGGGATGTTCTGTACATGTCCATTATGTCCATTCAGTCTACAGTGTTGTCCAAGTCCTCTGCTTCCTTATTGATCTTCTATCTAGATTTTCTATCCGTTATTGAAAATAGAATATTGAAAACTCTTACTATTATTCTGTTGCTGGCTATTTTCCCCTTTCAGTTCTGTCAATATTTGCTTTACATATTTTGGTGCTCCAATGTTGGGTGCATATATATTTATATTTATATGTATCTTCCAAGTAAATTGACTTTTTTATCACAATATGATGTCCTTCCTTTTCTCTTGTAACAGTTTTGACTTCATATCTATTTTCTTTGATATAAGAATGGCCACCTCTGCTCTCTTTTGGTTACCATTTACATGGAATATCCATTTCCATTCTTTAACTTTCAGTCTATATGTGTCCTTAATTCTAAAGACAGCATTTTGTATACAGTGTACAGTTGGATCTTGTTTTTAAAAAATATATTCCCCATTCAACATCTTTTGATTGAGGTGTTTAATCCATTTACATTTAAAGTAATTATTGATAGAGAAGGAGTTACTATAGCCAATTTTTAATTGATTTCTGTCTTTTTTGTAGCTATTTCATCCCTCTTTTCTTGTTGTCCTTCTTTGTGTTTTGTTGACTTTTTTGTAGTGACATGTTTTAATTTTCTGGTATATCTTCTGTAGGTATTTTCTTTGTAGTTACCACAGGGCTTTCATAAGACATCTTATAACAATCGATTTTAAGCTTGTAGCAACTTAATTTCAATTGCACACAAAAGCTCTACACTTTAATTTCTCCATGAAATACTTTACATTATTATTTGTTAACGAAGCATGCTTAGATTTATTTTTTAATTTTTTTATCAATGTATAACACTTGTATATTTTTATGGGGTTACACGTGGTATTTTGATACATGCATAGAATGTCTAATGATCAACTCAGAGTATTCAGGGGATGCACCTGAATGTACTTATTATTTATAAGTGTTAGGAACTTTTTAAGCCCTCTCTTTTTGCTATTTTGAAATACACAATATATCGTCATTAACTGTAGTCACCTTACTCTGCTATCTAATGATGGAACTTATTTCTTCTATCTATCTGTACGTCTGTATGTTTGTACCCATTAAACAACAACACTTCATTTCTACACATACACACACACACACACACACACACACATGCACACACCCTTCTTATCCTCTGGTAACTGTCATTCTATTATCTACCTCCATATTTTTTTAGCTCCCACATATGAGTGAGAACATATAATATTTGTCCTTCTATATTTGGTTTATTTTCCTTAACATAATGACCTCCAGTTCCACATATGTTGCTGTAAATGAAAGAATTTCATTCTGTTTTTAATGGCCAAATAGTATTCCTTTGGGTATATATACCACATTTTCTTTATTCATTCAAATCGCGAGGTACACTTAGGTTGATTTCATATCTTTGCTATTATGAATAGGGCCATAATAAACATGGGGGTCCAGATTTCCCTCAGTTGTACTGATTTTCTTTCCTTTGAATAAATACCTAGTGGTGGGATTGCTGGATTGTATGGTAGTTCTATTATTAGTTTTTTGAGAAATTTTCATGCTGTTTTTCATAATGGCTGTACTGTTTTATATTCTCACCAGCAATGGATAACAGTTCTCTTTTCTCCACATCTTTGCCAGCATCAGCTATTTTTTCTTTCAAATAATAGCTATTCTAACTGAATAAAAGGATATCTCATTGAGGTTTGATTTGCATTACTCTGATGATTAATGATATTGAGCATTTTTTACATCCTTGTGGTCACTTCTATGTCTTCTTTTGAGAAATGTCTATTAATGTCCTTTGTACATCTTTTAATGAAATTATTAGGGGTTTATTTGTAATTGAGTTGAGTTTCTTATGTATTCTGGATATTTGTCCACTGCCAGATGAATCATTTGCAAATATTTTCTCCCATTTAACAGGTTGTCTTTTCATCCTGTTGATTGTTTCTTTTGCTGTACAGAAGCTTTCTAATTTGATATAGCCCTGTTTGTCCATTTCTGTTTTGTTGCTTATGCTTTTGAGGTCTCAGTCATAAAATCTTTGCCCAGACCAATGTCCAGAAGAGTTTTCCCTACATTGTCTTTTAATAGTTTTATAGTTTTAGGTCTTCCATTTTGTCTAGGAATCTAGTTTCATTCTTCTGAATATAGAAATTTAGTTTCCTCAACACCATTTATTGAAGAGTATGCCTGCTCTACAATATGTGTTCTTGGTGCCTTTGTGAAAAATCAGTTGGCTATAAACACATATATTTATTTTAGGGGACTCAGTTTTGTTACATTGGTCTATGTGTATGTTTCTATACCAATACCATGTTGTTTTGGTTACTGTAGCCTTGTAATATATTAATATTTTGAAGTTACATAGTGTGATGGCTCCAGTTTTCTTTGCTCAGGATTGCTTTGGCTATTTGGGAAACTTTTTGGTTCCATATGAATAGTAGGGTTGTTTTTTTTTCTATTTCTGTGAAAAAAAATTGATATTTTCATAGGGATTGCATTGAATCTGTAGATTGCTTTGAGTTGTATGGTCATTTTAACAATATTAATTATTCTGATTCATGAATATGGGATGCTTTCTGTTTGTGTCTTCTTCATTTTCTTTCATCAGTGTTTCATAGTTTTCCTTTTAGAACTCTGTCACTTCCTTAGTTAAATTTATTTCTATTTTACTTTTTGTGTGGTTATTGTAAACAGAATTGCCTACATTTTTTTCAGCTATTTCATTATTGTTGTATAAAAACACTGATTTTTGTATGTTGATTTTGTGTCCTGTAATTTTACTAAGTTTGTTTGTCAGATTAAGAGTTTTTTGGTGGAGTCTAGATTTTTCTAAATATGAGATCACATATCTGCAAAGAGGGACAATTTGACTTTCTGTTCTCCAATTAGGATGCCTCTATTTTTTTTTTTTTCTGTTGCCTAATTGCTCTGGTTGGGGCTTCCACTATCATGATGAATAAGAGTGGTCAAAGTAGGCATCCTGGTCTTGTTTCAGTACCTAGAGGAAAGGCTTTCAGCTTTTCGCCATTCAGTATGGTATTAGCTGTGATTTTTTTCATACATGGACTTTATTATGTTGACATATGTTTCTTCCTTGCCTAGTTTGTTGAGAGTTTTTATCATGATGCTGGATTTCATCATTTTTTATGCAATGATTGAGATAGTTGTGTGGTTTTTCTTCCTCACTCTGTGTATATATCATGTTTATTGATTTGCATATGTTGAGCCATCTTTGCATCCCTAGAATAAATCTCACTTGATCATAGCATATTGTCTTTTTGATGTGTTGTTGGATTTGATTTGCTTGTATGTTGTTTAGAATTTTTATATCTATGTTCAACAAAGATATTGGCCCACAGTTTTCTTTTGTTGTTGTGTTCTTGTCTGGTTTTGGTGTCAGAGTAGTGCTGGTCTCATAGAATATGTTAGAGAAAATCCCCTCCTCTTCAATTTTTTTGAATAGTTTGATGAGAATTGATGTTAGTTCTTTCTTGTGTGTTTTGTAGAATTCAGCAATGAAGCCATTGCATCCTGGGCTTCTCTTTGTTGGAATGGATGGATAGATAGATAGACAGATAAATAGATGATAGACAGATAGATAGATAGATAGATAGATAGATATCTTTTATATTGGATGCCTTTTACTTTTTTCTCTTGTCTAATTGCTCCTAGTTAGGGCTTCCACCATCATGTTTAATAAGAGTGGTCAGAGTGTGTCCTTGTCTTGTTCCACTACTTAGAAGAAAGGGTAAAATATACATTATAAATATATATTGTTTTTGAGACAGGTTCTTACTCTGTTGCCCAGGCAAAGTGCAGTGGTACAATCATAGCCCACTACAGCCTCAAACTCCTGGGCTCAAGTGATCCTTCTTCGGAGACTTTTTATGACTGATTCACTTGTGTTACTCGTTATGGGTCTGTTCAGATTTTATATTTATTTATTTATGATTCAATATTGGCAGAGTTTATGTGTCCAGGAACTTATTCATTTCCCACAGGTATTCCAGTTTGTTAGTGTATAGTTGTTCATAACAGTCTCTGATGATCTTTTGAATTTCTATGGTATCAGTTCTTTTTTTATTTCTATTGTTGTTTTTAATTTCTTTTTCTATTTCTGATTATGTTTACTTGTATCTTCTCTCTTTTTTCTTGCTTAGTCTAGTTAGTGATTTATCAATTCTATCTGTTCAGATAACCAAGTTTTCATTTTGTTGTTCTTTTGTATTTTATAGTCTCTATTTTGTATAGTTCTGCTCTAATCTTTATTATTTCTTTCTTTCTTCTACTTTTTGGTTTGGTTTGTTCTTTCTTTTGTAGTCTCTTAAGGGGCATCATCAGATTGTTTATTTGAAATCTTTCTTTTTTTTATGTAAGCATTTGTTGCTATAAAGTTCTCTTGTAGCACTCCTTTTGCTATATCCCATAGGTTTTTGATGTGCTGTGTTTCTATCTTCATTTGTTTCAAGAATTTTTTTAAATTTTCTCCTAAATTTCTTCATTGACCCAGTGGTCTTTCAGGAGAACATTGCATAATTTCCATGTATTTGAGCAGTTTCCAAAGTTCATCTTGTTATTAATGCTCAGTTTTATTCCACTGTGGTCTCAGAAGATACTTGGTATGATTTCATTAAAAAAAATTATTGTGACATTTTGTGGTCTAACATATGATTTATCCTGAAGAATGTTTCATGTGCTGATGAGAAGAATGTGTATTCTGCAGCTGTTGGATAAATGTTCTATGGATGTCTGTTAGGTAAATTTGGTCTAAAGTGCAGTCTAAATTCAATGTTTCTTTGTTAATTTGCAGTTTAGATGATCTGTATCATGCTAAAATGGGGTGTTGAAGTCCCTAACTTTTTAATATAATATAATATAGACTTTTAAATATAATATAATGTTATCTTTTTCCTTTATATCTCATAATAATTACTTTATATATCTGAGTATTCAGGAGTTGGATGCTTATACATCTAGAATTCTTATATCTTCTTGCTGAATTGATCCCTTTATCATTATATAATGATTTTGTCTCTTATTACTGTTTTGGACTTAAAGTCGATTTTATCTGACTTAAATATAGCTACTCCTGCTTGCTTTTTGTTTCTGTTTTGTGGAATATCTTTTGCTATCCCTTTATTTTCAGTCCATAAGAGTCTTTACTGATGAAACAAGTTTCTTATAGACAGCATACAGTTAGGCCATTTTTTTGCATAACAATAAAAGTAGCTAATGTTTATTGAGTGCTTACCATATATGCTAGGACTATGCTTAGGTGCCTCCCCTATGTTAGCTCACTCATTTCAGTAACTGGCTAAGAATCAAGACTTAAGTATCTATTCCTTTTTTTTTTTCCTTTTATTTTTAAATTGTACTTTAGATTCTGGGGTACGTGTGTAGATCATGCAAGATTGTTGCATAGGTAAGGTGGTTTGCTGCCACCTTCCCCCCATCACCTATATCTGACATTTCTCCCCACGTTATCCCTTCCCCACCCTCCCTCCCACTATCCCTCCTGTAGCGCCCCCTAACGGACCCCAGTGTGTGATGCTCCCCTCTTTGTGTCCAAGTGTTCTTGTTGCTCAACACCCACCTATCAGTGAGAACATGTGGTGTTTGATTTTCTGTTCTTGTGTCAGTTTGCTGAGAATGACGGTTTCCAGGTTCATCCATGTCCCTACAAAGGACACAGACTCATTGTTTTTTATGGCTGCATAATATTCCATGGTGTATATGTGCCACATTTTCTTTGTGCAGTCTATTATTGATGGTCATTTGGGTTAGTTCCAGGTCTTTGCTAGTGTAAACAATGCTGCAATGAATATGTGTGTGCATGTGTCTTTATAACTGAAAGATTTACAGTCCCTTGGGTATATACCCAGTAATGGGATTGCTGGGTCAAATGGAATTTCTATTTCTAGATCCTTGAGGAATCTCCACACTGTCTTCCACAATGGTTGAACTAATTTACACTCCCACCACCAGTGTAAGAGTGTTCCTATTTCTCCACATCCTCTCCAGCATCTGTTGTCTCCAGATTTTTTAATGATCGCCATTCTAACTGGCGTGAGATGGTATCTCAAGGTGGTTTTGATTTGCATTTCTCTAATGACCAGTAATGATGAGCATTTTTTCATGTTTGTTGGCTTCATATATGTCTTCTTTTGAAAAGTGTCTGTTTATATCCTTCGCCTACTTTTGAATGAGTTTGTTTTTTTCTTGTAAGTCTGTTTTAGTTCTTTGTAGATTCTGGATATTAACCTTTTGTCAGATGGGTAGATTGCAAAAATTTTTCCCATTCTGTCAGTTGCCAGTTCACTCTAATCATTGTTTGTTTTGCTGTACAGAAGCTCTGGAGTTTAATTAGATCCCATTTGTCTATTTTGGCTTTTGTTGCCAATGCTTTTGGTGTTTTAGTCATGAAGTCCTTGCCTATGCCTATGTTCTGAATGGTTTTGCCTAGGTTTTCTTCTAGGGTTTTTATGGTGTTAGGTCTTAATGTTTAAGCCCTTAGATTAGGCCATTTTAAAAAATTTATTCAGCCAGTCTATATCTTTTAAGTAGAAAATGTAACTCATTTATTGTCAAATTTATTATTGATATGTGAGGATTTATTCCTGTCATTTTGTTCATTGATTTCTGGCTGCTTTGTATATCTTTTGATCCTTTCTTTCTCTCTTATTGTTTATCATTGCAGTTTGGTGGCTTGTACAGTGGTAACATTTGAGTCTTTTCTCTTCCTCATATGTGTATTTGCTCTGCCAGTGAGTTTTATAGTTTCATGTGTTTTCATGAGGGTAGATATTATCCTTTCTATTCCAGGTTTGGAACTCCCATAAGCATTTCTTGCAGGTCCAGTCTATTGGTAATGAGTTCCCTCAGTTTTTGCTTTATTGAGAAAGACTTTATTTCTCCCTTATTTATGAAGGATAATTTTTCTATGTATACTATTCTTGGATGGCAATCTTTTTCTTTCAGCACTTTGAATATGTCATCTAGTTCTGTCCTGGGCTGTAAGGTTTCTACTGAGAAGTCCTCTTTTAGTCCAGTGGGGATTCCCTTCTATGTGGTCAGACTCTTTTGCTGTTTCTACAGTTCTCTGTCTCTGACTTTTCACAGTTTTATATAAAGTGCTGTGGAGACCTTTTTGGATTGTATCCATTTGAGGATCTCTGAGTTTCCTGGATCTGGATATCTAAACCTCTTGCTAGACTTAGGGAGTTTTTAGCTACTGTTTTGTTAAGGAAATTTTCTAAGCCTTTGGCCATCTCGTCACCTTCTGGAACAACCAAAATTCACATATTGGGTCTCTTTATGGTGTCCACCTGTCACATCTGCTTTAGTCATTCTCTTCTCCTCTCTTCTTCTTCCTCTTTTTTTAATCTTTTTTGTCTTATCTCTAAAGACCTGTCTTCAAGTTCTGAGACTCTTCTACTTGCTCTAGTCTATTATTGATGCTCTTGAACAAATATTTTATATTTTTTATTTAATTCTTTAATCTCAGAATTTCTGTTTGGCTTTTTTGTTTTGTTTTATTTTGTTTATAATATTTATATCATTGGTGAATTTCTTATTCATATCCTGAATGGTTTTTTTGATTTCTTTGTATTGTTCCTTTGTTTTCTTTGATTTCTTTGTATTTTTTTTTTATCTCACTAAGCTTTTAGTCATTATTTTGAATACTTTTCCTGGCATTTTATAAATTTATTTTCATTGGAATATGTTGCTAAATAATTATTTTGTTCCTTTAGAGGTTTCATATTTCTATGTTTGTTCATATTTCTTATATTTTTTAATCGATATCTGTGCATCTGGTACAATAGTCACTTTTTTCAATTTTTAAAATTGGCTTTCACAGGGAAAGACCTTTCCAGAAGATGAATCTAGGTGTTTGTTGGGTAGAACACTTTAGCAGGTTTGATTCTGGGTGTGTGCAGAAGTACAACCTTGCATGATTTCTTTGGCTATAACCAGCATTAGTGGCGTCTGATTTATTCAGTGTCTTGGGCTGCAGTTATTAGTGGAGGCTATTGTGAGATTTTACTGGTGGCAGGGACACCAAGTGGACCAGTCTTTGGGCCCCATTGATGGCAATGGTTAGCTGGGTGGGTCTTTCCTCAGGCCCCCAGGAGAACTGCACAGAAACTATAGGTGATGGACAGGGCAGGGTAATTCCAGGACCCCCAGTGATGTGCTTGGGCACTGGGATGTTGGGGGCATATATGCATTGCCAGGACAAGTAGGTCTGGCCTAAGGGCTCCTGCTGGTGTGCTTGGGTGCTGGCTATGGCAGCAGGGTGGGCTAATCCCCAGGCCCTCCTCAGCAGAGTGCTTGGCTGCCTGCATCAGTGAGAGCAGTGGTTGCGGGGGGCCTGTCCTTGGGGCATGTGCAAGTGCACTATAGCCCTGTTGCTGGAGGAAGCATGGCTGCTGACAGTGGCTGAAGCTGCAGGTAAGCAGTTCCTGCACCCCAGGGAACACACGCTGCAACTCTGCTGCTGAGGAGGCAGAGTTAATGTCAGTGGCATGCATTTCATCCTTCACAGGCAGCAGAAGTGGCTGCAATGGACGGTGGCTGAGTCTGTTCTCAGGGTGCGTGCACAGCAGCCCTAGTACTAGAGGAGGCCAGAATTCCTGTCTGTAGTAGCCATCCCATGTATGCAGTTCTCAGGCTCTAGGAAGCACATGCTTTGGCTCTCTTTGCCCCATGGGCAGCCTCCATAATGTCCTCTGCTGTCTGTTCCCTCAGGTGCAGGCCAGTGTGTGCTAAGATGCTGGGGACCCTGCTGCTCCACTGAATCCAACCAGCATTGTGCTGAGGAAGTCCTCTTCGTGAGTGCAGTAGGAATGTTAGTGTGTCCCCAGAAATGTGTAAATGTAGGGTCTGTTGGGTCCCAGGACAGGATGCAGTCTGGTAGAGGCGGAGCTTTCAAAATGGTGCCATGCTATAGCTGCTTAGGATTGCGGAAGAGGGGCTGGGTGTTTAACCTAGTGTGAGGACCCTCTCTGAAAGGGTCTCCAGGCAGCTCCCTATGCTATCTTAGGTCCCACAAGGGTTGGAGGGCTCTCCCATGACTAGGGTTGCAGAAGCTCATGGTGGGAATGTGTATACCTGGGGATCTTTTACCCTTTCTTCAAACTGGGAAACCTCTCCAGGCTCCCAAGCAATCCCGGTGAACTGACTACCTTGCTTCTCTCTCCTTCTATGCCTGTGGTGTTTTCTGTTACCTCTCTGTTAAATTCCAGTGTGCTCTCTCAGATTCTCTATTCAAAGTGTGATTATCTACTTACTATTTTGATTTTTCATGGTGGAGGCAAGTGTCCAATGCCTCTAGTTGGCCATCTTGGTCTTCCTCACAGTCTATGTTGATGATGTCACATTTCTTTATATCCAGTTTGTATCCATTAACATATTTTTATAGTTATTTTTAATACTTTGTGTTTTAGCTTCTGTACCCACATTTAAAATGATGTATGCACCACCATTGCAGTATTATACTATTCTGTATTTATCTGTATGTTCAATTTTATCAGCAAACTTTATACTTTCATGTTTTTGTGTTGCTATTCAGCAATCTTTTATTTTAATTTGGAGGACCCACTTTATCATTTTCTGTAAGGCTGGTCTGGTTGTGATGA
Source organism: Plecturocebus donacophilus (assembly GCA_004027715.1). Lineage (NCBI taxonomy): Eukaryota > Metazoa > Chordata > Mammalia > Primates > Pitheciidae > Plecturocebus > Plecturocebus donacophilus. The sequence continues at coordinate 4,710 of PVKP010017895.1, read as the reverse complement.
CCTCCCTCAGCTTTTGTCTCTCTGGAAAAGTCTTACCTTTCCTTCATTTTCAAAGTACCATTAAGCCACATACAGCATTTTTAGTTGGCAAGTTTTTACTTTCAGCACTCTGAATATATCATCCCAACCCCCTGATAGCTTATGCAGTTTTCTTTCATTTTTAAATATATGTATATTATTGCACTTTAGGTTCTGGGGTACATGTGCAGAACATGCAGAATTGTTGCATAGGTACCTACATGGCAATGTGGTTTTCTGCCTCCATCCCCTTGTCACCTATATCTGGTATTTCTCCCCATGTTATCCCTCCCCAACCTCCCTAACCCCCACTGTCCCTCTCCTATTCCCCACCAACAGACCCCAGTGTGTCATACTCTTTGCCCTGTGTCCATGTGTTCTCATTGTTCAACATCCCCCTCTGAGTGAGAACATGCAATGTTTGATTTTCTGTTCTTGTGTCAGTTTGCTGAGAATAATGGTTTCCAGATTCATCCATGTCCCTACAAAGAACACAAACTCATCCTTTTTTATGGTCGCATAGTATTCCATGGTGTATATGTGCCACATTGTCCTTGTCCAGTCTATCATCAATGGGCATTTGGGTTGGTTCCAGGTCTTTGCTCTTGTAAACAGTATCACAATGAACATACGTGTGCATGTGTCTTTATAGTAGAATGATTTGTAATCCTTTGGAAATATACCCAGTAATGGGATTGCTGGGTCAAATGGAATTTCTATTTCTAGGTCCTTGAGAAATCGTCACACTGTCTTCTATAATGGTTGAACTAATTTACACTCCCATCAACAGTGTAAAAGTGATCCTATTTCTCCACATCATTTCCAGCATCTGTTGTCTCCAGATTTTTTAATGATTGCCATTCTAACTGGTGTGAGATGTTATCTCAATGTGGTTTTAATTTGCATATTTCCAGTGACCCAGCGATGATGAGCATTTTTTCATATGTTTTTTGGCCTCATAAATGTCTTCTTTTGAAAAGTGTCTATTCATATCCTTTGCCCACTTTTGAATGGGTTTGTTTGTTTCTTGTAAATTTGTTTTAGTTCTTTGCAGATTCTGGATATTAGCCCTTTGTCAGATGGGTGGATTGCAAAAAAATTTTCCCATTCTGTTGGTTGCCAATTCACTCCTATGATTGTTTGTTTTACTGTGCAGAAGCTCTGGAGTTTAATTAGATCCCATGTGTCTATTTTGGCTTGTGTTGCCAATGCTTTGGTGTTTTGGTCATGAAGTCCTTGCCTATGCCTATGTCCTGAATGGTTTTGCCTAGGTTTTCTTCTAAGGTTTTTATGGTGTTAGGTCTTATGTTTAAGTACTTAATGCATCTGGAATTAATTTTAGTGTAAGGTGTCAGGAAGGGGTCCAGTTTCTGCTTTCTGCACATGGCTAGCCAGTTTTCCCAACAGCATTTATTAAACAGGGAATCCTTTCCCCATTGCTTGTTTTTGTAGGTTTGTCAAAGGTCAGATGGTTGTAGATGTGTGGTGTTGCCTCTGAGGCCTCTGTCATGTTCCATTGGTCCATATCTCTGTTTTGGTACCTGTACCATGCTGTTTTGATTACTATAGCCTTGTAGTATAGCTTGAAGTCAGGTAGCATGACATGATGCCTCCAGCTTTGTTCTTTTTGCTTAGAATTGTCTTGGCTATGCAGGCTCTCTTCTGGTTCCATATGAAGTTTAAGGTGGTTTTTTCCAGTTTTCTGAAGAGGGTCATAGGTAGCTTGATGGGGATAGCATTGAATCTATAAATTACTTTGGGAAGTATGGCCATTTTCATGATATTGATTCTTCCTAATCATGAACATGGAATGTTTTTCCATCTGTTTGTGTCCTCTCTTATTTTCTTGAGCAGTGGTTTGTAGTTCTCCTTGAAGAGGTCCTTTACATTCTTTGTTAGTTGTATTCCTAGGTATTTTACTCTCTTTGTAGCAACTGTGAATGACAGTTTATTCTTGATTTGGCTCTCTTTAAGTCTGTTATTAGCACATAGGAATGCTTGTGATTTTTGCACATTGATTTTGTATCCTGAGACTTTGCTGAAGTTGCTTATCAGTTTCAGGAGATTTGGGGCTGAGATGATGGGGTATTCTAAATATGCAATCATGTCATCTGCAAATAGAGACAATTTGACTTCCTCTTTTCCTAATTGAATACGCTTTATTTCTTTTTCTTGCCTGATTGCTCTGGCTAGAATTTCCAATACCATATTGAATAGGAGTGGTTAGAGAGGGCATCCTTTTCTAGTGCCAGATTTCAAAGGGAATGCTTCCAGTTTTGCCCATTCAGTATGATATTGGCTGTGGGTTTGTCTTAAATAGCTTTTATTATTTTTAGATATATTATGTTGACATCTAGTTTATTTAGAGTTTTTAGCATAAAGGGCTGTTGAATTTTGTCCAAGGCTTTCTCTACATGTATTAATAATGTGGTTTTTGTCTTTGGTTCTGTGTATGTGGTGGATTATATTTATAGACTTGTGTATGTTGAACCAGCGTTGCATCCCTGGGATGAAGCCTACTTGATTGTGATGGATAAGCTTTATGCTATGCTGTTGCAATCAGTTTACCGGTATTTTATTGAAGATTTTTGCCTTCTATGCCCTGACCAGCTAGGAAGTAGCCTCGTCACAGTCTGCCAACAGAGGCGTTGCTGAGTTGCTATGGGCTCTGCCCAGCTGCTGTGTGAACTTCCTTGCAGTTTTGTTTATAGAGGTATAGCTGGAACTGCCTCAGTAATGGTGGTCTGCCTCAGTAACAGTGGACTGCCATTGTAATGGCAGACTACCTCTGTAATGGTGGACTGCCTCGGTAATGGCAGACTGTCTTGGTTGTGGTGGACTGCCTGAGTAATGGCAGACTGCCTCAGTAGTGGTGTACTTCCTCGGTAATGGCGGACGCCCTTCCCCCCACAGAGCTGAACTATCCGGGTCCAGCTGCACTTGCTGTGAAACTCTCAATCCAGAGTGTTTCAAATTCCTGGTTTTGTGGGGGTGGGACTTGCCCAGCCAGATCACCTGCTTCCCTGTTTCAGTCCCCTTGTTTTCAGTTGAATGGTTGGCTCTGTCTCCCAGGCGTTCCAGGCACCAGTTGAAATGGCCGCCTAGATTTGTGAGTTTTTGTGTGGAGACCTGCTGTGCTGGCTGAAACAGCTGTGCTGGAAACCTGTGGCACTTTTCAGCCCTGGAATCTCCTGGTTTGTGGGCAGTAATAACTCATTTGGAAATGCCATGATCACTCGCCCTCTGCATTGTTCTCTCTGGGAACTGTACTCCAGAGGTGTTCCTATTCGGCCATCTTGGATCCACCTTCCTGGAGTTTTCTTTTATGCTTTTCTCTTGATATCTTCAGAATTCCCTCTTTGTCTCTGATTTTTGATCATTTGATTATTGTGTTTCTCTGTATGGACTTCTTTTGATTCATCCCATTTGGAGATCACTGGGCTTCTTGAATCTGAATGTGCATTTTCCTTCCCAATTTTTGAAAAATTCTTGCCATTGTTTTCTTAAATAAGCCTGGTGCTCATTTTTCCTTCCCTTCTGAGACTCACATAATGCATAGCCTGGTTTACTTGATGGTGTTCCATAAGTCCCTTAGACTTTCTTTACTCATTTGTATTCTTTTTTCTTCTTGCTCCTCTGATTGGGTGATTTCAAATGATCTGTCTTTGAGTTAGCTGATTCTTCTGCTGATAAAGTCTGTTGAACTTCTCTAATGAATTTTTTAGTTCACTTAGCATTCTTCAAATCCAAAATTTCTCTTTGCTTTTTATATTTTTTATTTATTTGTTGAAATTCAAATTTTGTTCAGGCACCATTTTCTTGAGCTCACTGAATAATATCATGATGGTTATTTTGAATTCTTTGTTGGGTGTTTTGTATACCTTCACTTACTTAGGGTCAGTCTCTGTAGATTTATTCTGTTTCTTTGATTAGGCTGTAGTTTCCAGTTTCTTTATGTTTCTGTAGCTTGAAGTTGATGTCTGCAAATCTGAAGGAAAATCATCTTTCCCAGTTTTCACAGACTGGCTTTATACAGGGAAAGACCTTTGTCAATCAGCACAGGTAGAAAATCTGGGGGCCTCTCAAACCTTTTGTATGGATGTGTTTTCTCTTTGTGAATGTGTGTAAATCTCTAATTATAAAAATTTGCTTGTTTCTATTTTCATACACTCATAATCTGTTACTTCCTCTGGTGTCTACCTGCTATACTGTGTGTCCTCTGTAGCAGCAGCATGTGCCCCAGCTTTTTAATTTTTTTCAGTAGTCACCAGAAATCTAGAATATGTTAGGTCCCATCAGCACCCTGCATTGGATGAGACAGAAATCAATACTTCAGGCAGCTCTGCAAAATGCCTTGTTCCAACAATTTCTTTCCCCAGGGAGAAATTATGGTTTGAGAGTTTTCACCCGCTTATTCTATGCTGAGCCGAGGAGGAGGGGCTATGGTAAATGAGTATGTATTTGTCCAAACAGTTGCCTTTATTTTCAGTGGCCCTACCAGCCTGGAGCTTCTTCCTGCTAGTGCTTATATTCAGGCAGACAGAAACCAGTCCCTCAGGCAGCCACTCAGAAAGCTGGACCATTAGACACATGCTTCATTTCTTTCCCTCCTAAGGAAGAAACCAGGAGTTGTGGGGTTTTTACCCATTTGTTTTGTGCTGTACTGAAGGGAAGGACAAGGCAAAAAAAAAA
>PVKP010017894.1:0-45223 GCA_004027715.1 Plecturocebus donacophilus | reverse complement strand
TCTACATCAACTAATGGGCAAAACAGCCAGTTAGCATTACCAGAAGCTGTGATTTTCATCTCTGATAAAATAGACTTTAAAACAACAAAGAACACAAGAAACAAAGAGGGACATTACATGGTGGTGAAAGGATCAATGCAACAAGAAGAGCTAACGATCCTAAATACATACGCACCCATTACAGGAGCACCCAGATACATAGGGCAAGTTCTTAATAACTTACAAAGAGACTTAGACTCCCACACAATAATAGTGGGAGACTTTAACACTACACTGTCAACATTACATAGATCAACGAGATAGAAAATCAACAAGGATATCCAGGACTTGAACTCAGACCTGGAACAACTAGACTTAACAAATATTTACAGAACTCTCCTCCCACAAATCTACAAAACATACATTTTTCTCAGTATCACATTATACCTATCTTAAAAGTGACCACATAATTGGAAGTAAATCACTCCCCAGCAATTGCATAGCATTTCACAGATTTAAATAAAATATTGGTTGTCTGCTTATTTGTTATTTTCATCCCCTATTCCTTCCTGTCTCCATTGTTAAGTACAATTATTGGCATAAAAGAGGTTTTTAATACCCATTTTTGACTGTATTCTAGCCTGGGCAATAAAACAAGAATCTCGTTCTCTCTCCCTCTTTCTCTTCCTCTTTCCTTCTCTCTTTCATTCTTTTTTTTTTCCTTCTTTCTTTTGCTGTTTCTTTCTCTCTCCTTTTCTAAAATCTCTTCCTCTTTCTTTCTCTCTTTCATTCTTTTTTTTCTTCCTTTTGCTGTTTCTTTCTTTCTCCTTTTTTCTTTTTCTAAAATCTCTTCCTCTTTCTTTCTCTTTTATTTTTATTCTAAAAAAAATAAAAATAAAAATAAAAAAAATACATACATACATAAATACTAAATAAATCTCAGGTGGCTTTCACTTGTGAAAAAGAGAAAATAAAAATAAATAAATAAACAAATAAATAAAATTAGCCAGGCATAGTGGCACGCCTATAGTCCTAGCGACTTGAGAGGCTGAAGTGGGAGGATTGCTCCAGTCCAGGAGTTCAAGGTTACAGAAAATCCGTTTCTAAAATAATAATAAAAGTAAAAATAGGCCGGGTGTGGTGGCTCACTCCTGTTATCTCAGCACTTTAGGAGACCAAGGTGGGTGGATCCCCTGAGGTCTGAAGTTCCAGATCAGCCTGGCCAACATGGTGAAATCCCGTCTATACTAAAAATACAAGAATTAGCTGGGCGTGGTGGTGTGCACCTGTAATCCCAGCTGCTCAGGAGGCTGAGGCAGGAGAATCACTTGAACCTGGGAGGCGGAGATTGCAGGGAGCCAGGATCACACCATTGCACTCCAGCCTGCGCGACAAGAGTGAAACTCTCCCTCAAAAAAATAAAAAGTAGAAAGAAGTGAAAGAAATAAAGACGACACAATTGCCTTCTTTGATCTCAAAAGTGTGATCTACTTGCTAGGTAGAAGTTTTTTAAGACTCCAGAAGGGTTTACTAGAAGCGATGTCTCACACCTGTAATCCCAGCACTTTGGGGGGCCAAGGCAGGCGGATCACTGGAGGTCTAGAGTTTGAGACCAGCGTGGCCAACATTTTTTTCTATTGCTTTTGGTAGGAAATAAAAAAAGTTAGCCAGGTGTGGTGGTGCACGCCTGTAATCCCAGCCACTTGGGAGGCTGAGGCAGGAGAATCGCCTTAATCCAGCAGGTGGAGGTTTCAGTGAAACGAGATCACACCACTGCACTCCAGCCTAGGCAACAGGGTGAGACTATCTCAAAAACAAAAAAAAGAATCTAGAAGGGTGACATGCTAAATACTGTCAGGTTGCCCTTCAGGTGACTTTCCCTTTTTGCTCTGAGATCTGTGCCCTGGGAGGCTGCCCTTCCTTGTCCTCTGGCCCTTAGGAGGCACCAGGGGCAGGGATGAGGGGAGGAGGGTCAAGACGGTAGGAGCCTAGACCCATGCTTCCTTCCCACAGCAGCACCTGGCGGTCTCTTCATCACACGTCCACCCTTCTCTCAGGCTTCAATTCTAAGGGACAAAGGGCCTTTCCTCCTGCTGCCCCAGTGGACCCAATCCCTGTCTGTTTTTCTTTTTCTTCCTTTTTTTTTTTTTTTTAACTTTTTTTTTTTTTTTACTTTTTTTGAGACAGTCTCCTTCTGTCACTCAGGCTGGAGTTCAGTGGCATGATCATGGTTCACTGCAGCCTTGAACTCCCATGCTGAGCTTACATGATCTACTCATTTCAGCCTTCCAAGTAGCTGGGACCATAGGCACACACCACCACACCATACCTGGCTAATTTGGGGTTTTTTTTTCTGGTAGAGACAAGAAAAAAATTATGTTCCCCAGGTTGATCTTGAACTCCTCGGATCAAGCAATCCTGCTGCCTCAGCCTCCCAAAGTGCTGAGAGATTAGAGGTGTTAGCCACTGCACCCAGCCTGTCTGCTTTTCTTAACTCACGACACACCTTCTCTCATGACTCTCTTCTGTCACCTATGAGTGTGTCATTTATTTTCCTGCCAAGCCTCTGACTGACAACAGTGGAAAAATAAGAGGGCAGATAATTTAAAATTCAGTTTTCTATCTTTACCCTCAATGGAGAGGGAAGAAACAGAGAATGTGATTTTTAAGCTAGATTTCCAGGCATGGGTCGGAGGCAGGTGGAGGGCACTGTCCGAGTGTAAGAGTACCAGTGAAAACATTGATTTTTTTCTTTTTTTAAGATAGTCTGGCTCTGTTGCCCAGGTTGGAGTGCAGTGGCACGATCTCAGCTCACTGCAACCCCTGCCTCCCGGGTTCAAGTTCTTCTCCTGCCTCAGCAGAAGCTGGGACTTCAGGCGCCTGCCACCACAACCTGGCCAATTTCTATATTTTGGTAGACACAGGGTTTCACCATGTTGGCCAGGCTGGGCTTAAACTCCTGACCTCAGGTGATCTGCCCATCTCGGGTTCCCAAAGTGCTGGGATTACAAGCGTGAGCCACCATGCCCAGCTGAAAAACCTCACATCTTTTTTTTTTTTTTTTTTTTTTTCAAAAGATGGAGTTTCAGCATGATGGCCAGGCTGGTCTTGAACTCCTGACCTCAGGTGATCCACCCACCTTGGCCTCCCAAAGTGCTAGGATTACAGGCATGAGCCACCACACCCGGCCTGAAAAACCTCAAATTTTATTGATTGATTGATCGATTTTCTTGAGACAGAGTTTCACTCTTGTTGCCCAGGCTGGAGTGCAATGGCACGATCTTGGCTCACTGCAACCTCTGCCTCCCAGGTTCAAGTGATTCTCCTGCCTCAGCCTCCCGAGTAGCTGGGATTACAGGCATGCGCCACCAGGCCTGGCTACTTTTGTATTTTTAGTAGAAACGAGGCTTCTCTATGTTGGGCAGGCTGGTCTTGAACTCGTGATCTCACTTGATCCACCTGCCTCAGCCTCCCAAAGTGCTGGGATTACAGAGGTGAGCCACCATGCCCGACTAAAACCTTGAATTTTATACACAAAATTGTTTGTATGCTTCCATTTATCTGAAAAGAGAAATCCAGAAAGGAAAAGATCAGAATGTTTCTATATCCTCAAAAGGTGACCAAAAATTTTAAGAGACAATGCTGCCAGAAAAACCACATAGAAACAGCCACTGTTTCCCCAGGAGAAGGAGGAACAGGTAGGTTGTGGGCACCCAGGTCAGCTCCATGAGCCAGAACACCACCTCTTCCATTTCCAAGAGGAGCTTGGCTGGAGGAGGGACAGCTGGGATGGTGTGTTCCTGCAAACCTCCATAGCTCCCTCTCAACACTCAGTGACATTTGCAAAGCTCGTCAGCCCAGCAGGTGTCGGATGAGCAAGCAACAGCAAAAACAGTTCCGGGCCGGGGAAAATCTCATCGTGTTGTTCTGAAAACCTCCAGGCTGCTGAGAGTCTCCAGGCAGCAAACCAGGAGGGAAAAAACACTCAGGAGACAAGAGAACAGCAGGTGGACCACACAGGAAATGCCCAGGTGGGCACAACAAAGCCTGGAGCTGTCTACAGGTTCCTGCCCCGGGGTGGGCAGCAGTCAGACACTGGGGAGCCCAGATCCGCCCCTCGGGAGCCACGTGGGGAGGGGGTCAGCGCCCCCCTGACACAGAGATGATCATTAAGAATAAACCTCATAGGGCTGTTGTGGGGTCAAGGAGCAAATGTGCTTCGCATGTCACCAAGACCCAGTAAATGCCTTCAGATGTGTGTTAGGATTAGTATCAGAGATTTTGTCTGGTTTTTTCCCTGCAGGGGTGATCATGGGTACAAACACCAGGTGAGAAGAGAAGTCGATGGAATCAACATCCCAGTTCCACAGGGCCACTGCTGAAAGGGAGTGGCAAGTCAGCCAGGCAGTATCACCTGAGAGGGTCGGAGCCTCAAGCCCACAGGAGTTCTACAATGATCTCCATCTCCCATGCCGCTGTCCCTTTTCCTACTGTGCCAGTGTCCTGGGCTCAGACACTTGGTCTTGCCATGGACTGAGGAAGCGGCTGTGTGCAAGTCATATCATCTCTCTGTGACTTAGTTTCCTCATCTATAAATCAGGATGATCATAATCATAGTACTTGTGTTTCTTTGAGATGAGATTTTTGTTTGTTTTTGTTTTGTTTTGTTTTGAGATGGAGTCTCGCTCTGTCACCAGGCTGGAGTGCAGTTGTGCAATCTCGGCTTATTGCAACCTCCGCCTCCCAAGTTCAAATGATTCTCCTGCCTCAGCCTCCTGAGTAGCTGGGATTTCAGGCACCCACCATGACTATGCTTGACTAATTTTTGTATTTTTAGTAGAAATGGGGTTTCACCATGTTGGCTAAAATGGTCTCGATCTCTTGACCTCATGATCTACCCGTCTCAGCCTCCCAAAGTGCTGGCATAACAGGCGTGAGCCACCGTGCCCAGCCCGTGTTTCTGTGAGGTTTAAATAAATTCAAACAAAATTCTCAGAATAGTGTCTGAGCTAGGCTCGGTGGCTCACACTTGTAATCCCAGCACTTCAGGAGGCCAAGGTGGGCGGATCACTTGAAGTCAGGAGTTCAAGACCAGCCTGGCCAATATGGTGAACCCCATCTCTATTAAAAATACAAAAATTAGCTGGGGGTGGTAGCACATACCTGTAATCTCAGCTACTTGGGAGGCTGAGGCAGGAGAATCACTTGAACCCAGGGGGCCGAGATTGTGCCACTGCACCCCAGCCTGGGCAACAGAGAGAGTTTCTGTCTCAAAAAACTATATATATAGTGTCTGGTGTACAGCAAGAACTGAGTAGATGCTGGCTGTCATACGGGCCACATGTTTCAGTGAGTTTCAAAGAACTGCTTAACAAAGAAGCCTCTGTGCTCCAGATACCACCAGCCCATGAGCCAACTAACACACAGCCTTGACCCAAAGATGGGTTTTGTAATTTATCGTTTATAAAATTACAATAGATCTTCTCATCTGTTAAATGGGGATAATAGCATCTAGCTAACAAGACTGGTGGAGGTTTAAGGATTAACATATGCAGAGAATGCTTTCAATAGGGCTTGGCATGGAGTACTCATCAGAAATGGTCCTCTGCAGGTATTTTCACCATCATTGTAGTAACTGATCTGACCTGCTGCAGGCCTTCCCACGCCAATCAAATGTGGAAATTCTTCCTCAGCCCTCATTCAAGCCAGGCATCACTTGACCTTGGTACCAAAGATGCATGCATGGTCTGGGGCTAGCAAGGGAATGGCCTTGTTAGAAAGATGCTGTGGAGTTTCCGGCATTTTCTGGGGTTCTTCCCATTCTGTTGGCTTCCCAGAATTACTAACGAAAGGAACATGGCCTAGAAGTTGCTGAGTTGCATATTAGATCCCAGGCTGATTGAAGGTTAGTGTGCTTTTTTGTTTGTTTTGCCTTTAGAGTAGTTTTCAGGTCACTACACTGGCTTCTTGGTGGCCTCTTGTCAGTCTGAGGGCCTCATGGAAGACAAACCAGGGGCACACAAGGAAAACAACCAGAAGTGGAGAAAAAGTAGCAGGAAAGAGTCTCAGTACAGTCAAAGATCAGTGAGTGAGCCAGGAGTTGAGACACTCAATCAGTGGCCTCCGCTGTCCATAACAAAGTATGAAATAAGTTCCATAAAATCACTATTTTCCCTTCCTCTGTCACCTTAGCTGCTGCCTTGCTGCACTGGGACTTGAAGAATCATTAGTCCCTTCTTGCACTGCTATAAAGGAACGCCTGAGACTGGGTAATTTATTTATTTATTTTTGAGATGGAGTCTCACTCTGTCGCACAGGCTGGAGCACACTGGCACAATCTTGGCTTACTGCGACCTCTGCCTCATTGATTCAAGCGATTCTCCTGCCTTAGCCTCCCAAATAGCTGAGACTACAGGCGCGTGCCATCACATTCAGCTAATTTTTTGTATTTTTAGTAGCGACAGGGTTTCACCTTGTTAGCCAGGATGGTCTTGATCTCCTGACCTCATGATCCACCCAGGCTGGCCTCTCAAAGTGCTGGGATTACAGGCGTGAGCCACCTCGCCTGGCCTGAGACTGGGTAATTTATATAGAAAAGAGGTTTATTTGGCTTATGGTTCTGCAGACTGTACAAGAAGTATGGTGCCAGCATCTGTTTCTGGTGAGACCTCAAGAAGCTTCCACTCGAGGCAGAGGCAAAGTGGTAGCAGACATGTCACAGGGCTAGAGAGAGCGTGAGAAAGAGAAGGAGGAGAGGCCGGGCTCTTCAGACAATTAGCTCTCCAGAGAACTAACAGAGTGAGAGCTCACCCTGCTTACCATGGGGAAGGCACCAAGCATTTATGAGGGATCCACCCCCATGACCCAAACACCTCCCACCAGGCCCCACCTCCAATACTGGAGGTCACATTTCAACACGAGGTTTGGAGGGAACAAGCATCCAAACCATATCAGAGAATATTAAACAAATAAGGGGACAGCCAATGAAAGGTAGAACCCTAAGAGCATGGGCTCTGGGTCAGACCACCTGGATTCATATCCTGGTTCCCTCAACATTTAGCCATGTGACCATGGTCCAGCCCCAGGCACCCTGTGCCTCAGTTTCCTCATCTGTCGGATGAGGCTGGCAGCAGCTAATAAGCAAGTGAAGTGTAAATGAATTAATACATAATATGAAGCTCTTGGAAAAGTGGCAGACATTAGATAAGCACTCATAAATCTTTAGGCTTTTTTTTTTTTTTTTGGAAGTTTCACTCTTGTTGCCCAGGCTGGAGTGTAATGGAGCAATCTAGGCTTACCACAACCTCCACCTCCCGGGTTCAAAGGATTCTCCTGTCTCAGCCTCCATAGTACTGGGACTACAGGCATGTGCCACCACGCCCAGCTGATTTTGTATTTTTAGTAGAGATGGGTTTCTCCATGTTGGTCAAGGTGTTCTCAAACTCCCAATCTCAGCTGATCTACCCATGTTGGCCTCCCAAAGTGCTGGGATTACAGGCATGAGGCACCACACCTAGCCAACCTTTAGCCTTTATTAGTCTTCAATTCCTGCGCCCTGGGAGCTCTACAGGGAAAACACATTTGGGGTTGGGAGGGGAACTTTTCCAACTTCCTGCAGCCAGTGAAATGGGAAGAAAACTGGAGACTCACAGGATTCAAACTGCAGACACTCCACATATTACTGTGAGCTACTTTATTATTATTATTAAAGTTTTAGACAGGGTCTTACTCATCTCCCAGGCTGGAGTGCAGTGGTTTGATCACAGCTCACGGCAGCATCAACCTCCCCAGGCTCAGGTGATTCTCCCACCTCACCCTACCAAGTAGCTTGGAAACAGGTGCACACCATCACGTCTAGCTAATGTTTGTATTCCTTTGTAGAGACAGGGTCTCTCCATGTTGCTCAGGCTGGTCTCAAACTCCTAAACTCAAGTAATCCACCCTCCCCAGCCTCCCAAAGTGTTAGGATTATAGATTACAGGAGTTAGCCGCTGCATCCGGCACTGTAAGTTATTCTAGTTCTGATGTTCTCTGAAACTCATCTTCCTTACCAGCTATACATGGTTTGGCTACTTCCTGGAATTGTTGTAAGAAATACACGGGGCTGGGCACGGTAGCTCACACCTGTAATCCCAGCACTTTGAGAGGCCAAGGCGGATGGATCACCTCAGGTCAGGAGTTCAAGACCAGCCTGGTCAACATGGTGAAACCCTGTCTCTACTAAATATACAAAAATTAGCCAGGCATGGTAGCAGGCGCCTGTAATCTCAGCTACTTGGGAGGCTGAGGCAGGAGAACCGCTTGCACCCAGGAAGGGGAGGTTGCAGTGAGCCAAGGTCATGCCATTGTGCTCCAGCCTGGGCGACAGAGCAAAACTCCGTCTCCAAAAAAAAAAAGAAATGAAAACACACCATGTAGGTATTAAATAAATGTTATTTTCTTCATCTCTTTCCCTTCCTTGGGGTGCAAAGGAGGCAAACCAAAGCAAACACTACATTCTTGCAACTCTCAGAAAGCTTGTCACCCTTGCAGGTCAAAGTCCTAGCGTGTCCTGAGACCCCACAGCCAGCTGGGACTAGTGGTGTTTTCCTAACAACAAACCAAGAATCAGTGCACTTCACCAGGGCACACCCAGGTGACCTGTCCTCCAATGCTGTGGCCCAGACAGCAGGAATCCCAGAGACTAAGAGAGAAAAGACCTGAGCCTGGAGTTGTCCACAGCAAAGCCTGATTCTAACCAAAAGTTATGGGAACAACTTGACAGCTACTTCATGAGGCGATGTCCGAATCAGAAGCAAGAAAGGCTAGGGCAGGTCATTCTTATATAAACATCTGAAGGAGAAAGTGTAGATAAATGTCAAAAACAATGCCTAAAACGGTTGCCTACTGCCTACTTACACAGCTTTTTCCTTCTTTAGACAAATGATAAAACATCAGCACTTCTGAATATAAATCATCTTCAATTAAGACATTTCTGTTGGAAAAGCACTTTTGGCAGGACAAACGAAATATTTGCCACTGTTCTCCAACTTGGGTCTTTCAAGGTTGGCAGGGTGATTTATTTTTGTTGATTAAACAAAATACAAATGGAAAGGGCCTAAAAATTGATTAGCCAATTAAACTCAATGATTCTCAACAATGAAATGTGCATTATTAGCTTTGCCAGAGTTATAAAAATGTCTCCTAGCTTTACTGCCGTTTTCACGATTTACACCATTGATATTTGTGCTGACAGAAAGATTAAGTAAGGACTGGCTGATGCAAAATTTGTCTTCTCTTTCGCTGGAACGGAAGGAAGAGAAACAATTAAGGGCTTGGGCCATTTCAGGAAGAACATCTGCAGTGCATTCATAATTCTTGAAAGAACGATCTGGGTTGAACGAGGGAGCTGTTGTCACTCATTTTGTGTGTACTTGTTCTTTAGTAAATTACAGATTCACTAATAGGGGCCAATTTGTTGAGATGACAACAACCATAAATACCCAGATTCTTCATTTTCTCTTCTCATTTTCCAAGGGGATGAGTGTCCAGACAGGCAGCCAACCAATCGATGGGTATCAGATGCTTTTGCAAAATCGATCCATGGACTGGGGGGCGCCATGAGCCTATTTCAGTCCAGAACCGTTTTTCTTAATTGCCACCATGAGGTCAAGATCACAACTGCAATAAATTTACTTACAATAGCCCAAAACCCAGGGCAGTAGAATGTCAATGCTTTCTGGTGGTCAGAGCAGGAATGTTGCCGGCTGCTATGCATTTTTAAACTTGATTGTATATAATTGTTAATCACTGACCCATTCTCCAACCCTTCTGGGCTGGAACATGTTGCTAGGCAACCAATTTTGCTCCAGATACTTCCTGAAAGCTGGTGAGGCAACAACCAAGTGTCAACTAAGTAAACACTAACCATTAGAGACAGGTTCAAATAAAAAAGGGATGCCTGGCTTCCTTAGAGCACATCCATCTCATGTCCTTTTAACGTAGACACGTATTTTCTGCGCTCACAGCTTAGCAAATAAGCGATCTTGGGTTGAACTGGGGAAAACTGCCCTTTTGGTGGCTCAATTTGGCAATTCATATGGGTCAACCTAATCAGAGGGAGGTTTCCACAGACTGTGAAATAGAAGAACTATTTTCATCCACCAGCGTAATCATAATTGGGCTTTGCATCAATAACACATCTCTTACCTAAGTCCCATATTTCCTAAAATTCTTTTTATAAGAAAGAGTTGGGAGCAGCAATCTGCTGGCAAATGCCTGAATAAGAAGTCACAGTTATTTTTCCATTTTACACTAACACAATCTGATTTGACCAATTCTTGTACAGTATCCACACATTCCCTACCTTTTCAAATGCTCAGCAACTCAGCAAAGGGAACTAAATGCATTGTTCTGTTTTTTTATTTGTTTGTTTGTTTGTTTGTTTTGAGACAGAGTCTCGCTTTGTCACCCAGGCTGCAGTGCCATGGCACGATATCAGCTCACTGCAACCTCTGCCTCCCAGATTCAAGCAATTCTCCTGCCTCAGCTTCCCAAGTAGCTGGAATTATAGGTGCACGTCACCGCGCCTGGCTAATTTTTGTATTTTTAGTAGAGATGGGGTTTCACCATGTTGGCCAGGCTGGTCTTGAACGTTAAATGCATTGTTCTCAAATTGAGATCAGGAACACCAGAGGACATCCTGAAGATGAGGATGGAACTGCCAACTGCATGAAAGAAGTTCATTTAGGAGGAAAGAGGACGGAAGGAGCATGTTGGCATCATAGCATGATGCTATTCCTGGGAAGCAAAGCGGAGTCTAATGACTCTCCACGTCCCAGGCAGCTGAGAGCCTCCCAGTCAAGAAATGCTAAAGAAACAGAATGGCCCTATGTTAGTTCACAGAATATCTCTCCAGGAGGTTCTTAGAACGAATCACTTTTGGGAGTCCAGAATAACAACCAGCTGTGCACAGATGATTAACCTCATTAGGAAAGAACTGGGAAAATATTATGAGGGAGAACTCACAGTGAAGTTTAAGGTTAGATTGCTGGCCTTATTGAGCAGGTGTGAACAGCTATGCAATTTGAATTTTCTAGAAACCAAAATGAACTGTATCTAGCATTACTCACAATTCATAAACTAGACACATGTAAACTTTGCATTGGGCAAATGGCAAATTGCCTTAAAAAGACAATAGAAAGTTTATCATCCATTCCCAGATGAGTCCTCTTAAAAGTCCTCCAAGGACTTTAAATAAAGTCCTCCAAGCTTTATTTAGTCTGGATTTGCTTTACTATGTGGAATTTAAAAGTTTTTTTAAAAATTTAGAAACATGTAGAGTTAAGTGAATGAATTCTATCCTCATTGTCACTCCCCCCAGAGGTAACTGCCAATTTTTTTTACCTATTTTTTATAAAAGTCACATCCTAATACATATCCCGGCGACTTGCTTTTTCACTCAACATTATAGCATAGAAACTACTTTTAAATGGAGGCCTCTGGGACACTCAGTATTCACCAGCCAATGTGTCCATAATTTCAAAATAAAGCTTCTTTTTTTCTCTTGTCTTTTTTGTTCAAAATAAAGCTTCTTATTTAGTAAGAATCAACTCCTACCCACGAGTTTACAACAATTTAAAGACCACCAAAACCATGACCAATTATTCATCTTTCGAAAAGCTCCAAAGCACACTGTTAGAAGCCAAAGTGTTTCAACCCCATAGATGTGTCCAAGGAAATCCAGCCCAAATACAAATGGGGTGAAGGCAGCTAGCTGACATCCCAAATGTGTGGCTTAAGTTCAAATCCTAAAGGAAAAATGTCTACATCACCCAAAAAATGGGATAAATGATATCCAGATACACCAAAGACTGAAGAAATATCAGGACTTAACTGCTTAATTTGATTCTGATACTATCTGCTATGCACTGGGAAAAGAATGTGATTTCTACAAGAACATTTTTAACCACCTGTGAAAGAAATCATGAGCCTGCTGGGAACAAGCAACTATTGAGACAAGGAACAAAAACAGCTTCGTGAGCATTAGGACCATCACAACTGTGGTCTGCACAACCTGGATTCCACATTGCTTCAACTCAAAATTGCTAAACCATATTCTTTATGTGAATTCTGGAGACGATGGTCCTAATAGCTGAATGAACAGAATTTTAAAAAGCCACTTGATAAAAATAATCCTAAAATCTTTAACACGATTTACTCCTGTGATTCTGTTTGGTTAAAATTATGCATGTGGATGGATGGATGGATGGATGGATGGGAAGCAGAGGTCTCCTGGAGTGGGACTGTACAGGCTTGTGACCAGTTGTTAGAGCTTTAGGAATTTTGTAGACCAGTTGACATCATGCTGATAGCTTGGAATTGGCCACGATGGGAAAATTTACACCATAGAAATTGACAAAACACTACAAATCAGGCCATTTTTATTCACCTTGGGAAGCCAATTTACTAACACACCACTGATGGAAGGGAAAAAGGAAGGATAAGAAGGGGAGAAGAAAGACAAAGAAACAGTACCTGTAAGTGCCTACAAAGTCCTCCCAGTGGGCTATTACCCCATATCTCCACATTGACACACTTCATATTTTCTCTGCTGAAACCCTGTTCCCCACTGGGACCCCTGCCTGTTTTGCCTCTTTTAGAAAAGCCATTCCTGGCGTCTGCCCTCCACCTGAGATGCCCTTACATGTGCTCTCACAGCATGCAGTCATTACCTCTCTCCACCCTCCTAGGTACTATACAGTGCAGCCATTGTCCAATTAGTCAGACCCACTAAAGCATCAGCTAATTCAGCACAACTGTGCATTTTAGCTCTTGGCACTTAATGCCCAGCACAAAGACAGGCACAGAGTCACATCCAATCAATAGATTTTAAACTAAAGCAATGGTTCTAGCTGCAAGGCAGAGCAAAAACATCTGATGATGAAAGCTTCAGCTTCCAAAAGCAGCACTTCTTCTGTCCTGATCATCATTGGGTAGCAGGAGCTGAAGCTTTTCAGGTCCACTTCCCCTTACATTGTGGTTTGCCATTAAATCAGTTAACCTACTTTTGTCACAAAGCAGTGCAGTGTGTCACTGGCCCATTTCATTTCATTCCTTTGCTACTCAATGACATCCACATATCACTAGGAATTGCATTTTTAAATTAAAAATTAACTATTTCTGTCCTGGATTTACCCAAGGGAGGCTTGGGATGCACCCTTGGGTTCTATTGCCTAATACACTCAAGTGACTTGGAGCAAACTGCTTAAGCTTTCTCACCCTTAGCTGCCCAATCCATCAAATGAAGACAGAAGACTAGAAATAGTACAGACAAGAAAGAAACCACCACCCTGCCCCATGCCAGAGTAAAGGCAGGGACACCAGCCCTGACCTCGGCAGTGGCTGCAAATGGAGCCACCCTGTTCTATCACCTTTGCAAGGAAGGAGGCGAAGTGTCTTAGTCTCCCTGGGCTGCCATAAGAAAACAGCACGGACTGGGGGATTCAACAACATTCATTCATTCATTTGTTCGTTCATTGATTTATTTTTGAGACAGAGTCTCACTCTGTCGCCCAGGCTGAAGTGCAGTGGCACAATCTTGGCTCACTGCAACCTCCATCTCCAGGGTTCAAGCAATTCTCCACCTCTATCTCCCAAGTAGCTGTGATTACAGGCATGAGCCACCACACTTAGCTAATTTTTTTGCATTTTTAGTAGAGATGGGATTTCATGATGTTGGTCAGGCTGGTCTAGAACTCTGGACCTCAAATGATCCACCACTTTGGGCTCCCAAAGTCTTGGGATTACAAGCATGAGCCACCATGCCTGGCCAACAGACATTTATTTTCTTACAGTCCTAGAGGCTGGAAGTCCACAATCGAGGTGCTGTCTGCATTGGTTTCTGGTGAGGCCATTCTTCTTGGCTTGTGGACAGCCACCTTCTTTCTGTGTCCTCACATGGCCTTTCCTCTGTACATGTAAGTGTGTATAGGTCCTGTACACTCAACAATAAGATAACCCAGATGTCAAAAGTACAGTCAACAAACAGTTCCAAGTTAAGCTATAGCTCCTTATTGGGGTACCTATTTCTATCCTACATCATGAACTGATTTTACTCACACTTCTGACACCAAATGTGGGGGGATTTTTCCTCACACCAACCAATGCTCCAATTCTCTCAACACCAACTGGGGGTCCTACAATTCAATTCCAGACTGACACTAACTACCCACAGTTAGCAGAGAACCCACAGGCTAAGGGCTCAGTCCCACAAGAGTGCCCTCACGTTAGATGCCAGCTACAAATGGAGTGCCCACACTTCTGCTTGATCAACTACAAATTCTGGGGTTCCCATGACCCTCTCCCCAGGCTTAATAATATGCTAGAATGGCTCATAGAACTCAGGAAAACATCTGACTTATTATCACTGGTTTATGATAAAGGACACAACTCAGAAATAGCCGAAAGTTAAAGATGCACAGGGCAAGATGTGGGGAAGGGCTCCCAGATCCCATGTCCTCTCTGCGCATGCCACCTCCCAGGAACATGTGAGAATTCAGAAGCTCTCTGAATTCTGTTGTTTAGAGATCTTATGGCATGAATGAGTAAATCATTGGCCACTGATGATTAATTCAATCTCCAGCCCCTCTCTCCTCTCCCTAAAGAGAGGATGGAGCTGAAAGTTTCAACCCTCGAATCACATGGTTTGATCTTTCTGGAGACCAGCCCTCATCCTGAAGCTATCAAGAAGTCCTCCGTGTACAAAAGAAAGACATTCTATCAATCCAGAGATTGCAAGGGTTTGGAGAACTGTGTGCCAGAACCTGGGACAGAGAGAGAGAGAGAGAGAGAGAGAGAGAGAGAGAGAGAGAATATGTGTGTGTATACACATCTTTTTTCTTATCATCACACCATCTTTTTTTTTTTTTTTTTTTTTTGAGAGTCTCGCTCTGCAGTGGTATAATCTCGTCTCACTGTAACCTCCACCTCCCAGGTTCAAGCGATTCTCCTGCCTCAGCCTCCCGAGTAGCTGGGATTACAGGCTCCCGCCACCATGCCCACCTCATTTTTGTATTTTTAGTAGAGACAGGGTTTCACCACATTGTCCAGGCTGACAATTGAACTCCTGATTTCAGGTGATCCGCCCACCTTGGCCTCCCAAAGTGCTGGGATTACAGGCATGAGCCACCACGCCCTGCCCATCACACTCAACCACAAATTCTGCCTTGCCCACCAACCTAAAGATGGTACTTTCTTGTCACCTGGGCTAAATCAGCCTAGCATGAGGGAATCAAGAAAGGGCTTATTTTCTAGTTCCAAGGCAGTGCCAGTTTGTTGTGTTTCTGTCTGGTGATGGTTTCTGGTAGGAGGTGGGAGGAGAAAGCGCAGAGTGGGAGTCAGAAGCACAACAGAAGGGTGATGTAATACGCAAGCTGACACTCAGGACACACCCACCTGCCTCTCCATGTGCATCTGGTAAGGTGAATTTGAAGCTTGCCAGTCCTGAACTAAACCAGAAGCACCCCTAGTCAAGGCCAGTGTAACACTGAAAACATCATGGCAGCCTTGGCAGTGACCCAGAGCAACGTGAGGACTGTGCCAATCATGAGATCATAATAAGAACAGATACCATTTACTGAGTAGCTACTGTGCCAGGCACTGTGCACTGTGCATATATAATCATTGTCAAGCTGGTCATGAAAGTGTTGTGCCCATTTTACAGATGAGGATACAGAGGCTCAGACACTAAGCGGCCCGCCACAGGCCACATAGCTGGTAAAAAAAAGGACATGAAGCCAAGTGTATCTTGCTCCAAAGGCCACAGTTTGGCATCACACCATGGCGGGTTGACTGTCTGGCTGCTTCCATGAAGTACCCAGACTTATGTTTAGAAAGAAGGAGGCATTTTATAAACATAAGCAAACAGAAGTAGGCCAAAACTAACAGAACTTGCAGCAAATGGTGCTGCAGTCCTCACCACCCTGGGATCAAGCACCCTCCCACTCCTTTGTTTTATGAAATCTGAGGTCTTAAAAAGACACATACGCACTGCACCCCACGCTTCAACCCTAGAGATTCAGTGTGTAAAAGACAGAGTGGGTCTCGTGCCAAGAAGTTGGAGCCAGTTTATTTTAGTGTCAATGTTAAGACAGCCAGCACCAGGTTGAAGCTGAGAAATGCTCCTTCTAATTAAAACTTTATTTTCAAACACATGTCACAGTTTCAACATGGTGAGACTCATTTTTTGCTCTGTGGATTTCTAAGAGTAGAAGCAGCTGCTTCTACTAACAGTCTCTTCCATTCTTTTTGGGACAACCAGAGGATCCCAAGGGGCCAAGATTGGTTTTACATGCAGGGCAGGAGCCATGTGAGCTCTGTGAGCACTCAAGATACCTGCAGAATCAAAAAAATGAGACACTATCATCAATCTAGCTGATTTCGCAAGAGGCACTCCTTCACGACAGAGTCTCTGCATCCATTCAAGGAATAGCCTGATGAATCTGCACACAGGACCAGAGACAATGTCCCTTGTCCCCATCTGATGGGAAAGCAGGGTCCAACATGAGGAACACCCAAGCAGATCTCAGGCAGCCTTGGAAAAAGGGAGTGAACCAGGGCATTCTGGAACCCTGGTCATTGCTGGAAAATGAGTCAGAAAATCCACTGCCATAGGCTGAAAGGTTGGGTCCCCCACAGAACTCACAAGGCTCAAATCCTCAGCTGAAAGGGGACAGCCTTTGAAAGGCGATCAGCCATAAGGTGCAATCCTCATATATGGGATTAATGCTCTCAAAAAAGAGACCCCAGAAGACTGACCACGGTGGCTCACGCCTGTAATCCCAGCACTTTGGGAGCCCGAGGCAGGCGGATCACAGGGTCGAGAGATCAGAAACCCTGTCTCTACTAAAAATATAAAAATTAGCTGGGCATGGTGGTGCACGCCTGTAGTCCCAGCTATTCAGGAGGCTGAGGCAGAAGAATCGCTTTAATTCGGGAGGCAGAGGTTGCAGTGAGCCACGATCGCACCACCGCACTCCAGCCTGGGCAACAAAAGTGAAACTCCATCTCAAAAAAAAAAGAAAAGAGGTTCCAAAGAACTCCCTCACCTTTCTGCCATGTGAGGAGATGGCCAAAGTTGGCTGTCTATGAGCCAGGAAGCCAGCCTTCAAATCCGCTGGCAGCCTGATCTTAGACTTCCCAGCCACCAGAACTGTGTTGTTTATACACCACCCAGTCTATGGTATTCTGCGATAACAACCCAAACAGATGAAGACACCCACTAAGAACACTGCACTCCCACTGCCTGTCACTTTGCCTGTCCCTCAAATACTCCACAAAGAGGCTTCCAGGGTGGGGACTGTGCACGCTTTGCTCCCTGGTCCATCTGCAAGCAAATACCTGCTGGTTGAATTAACCCAGTGGAGCTAGCACTGTGGGTGGCCTCCAAACCCAGCTAGCCTCTACCTTCAGGGCAGGGACATTACTTAAACAGCGGCTCTTAACCAATGTGAAAATCAGGCAGAAACACACAAAGAAAGGATTGAAGAAGCCTGAGAGAGCAAACTACTATGAGCTTCAAATCCTTTGCCCATCACTGTCTAGTAGTAAACCTACTCAAGGCCCAGCTATTATAGCAGGGCCCCAAGTCCACAGCACTTTGCATCCTGTAATCTCAGCTTCCTGCTCATCCAGGAAGCGAGGTGTGACAGTCTTTCCAGGACCCTGACCCCAGCCATGGTCGTCTTCATGTTCTGAGGCTCCCCCAGTATAGCTGGTGCTGAGATGTTTGTGCCCCACCTCTCCAAATTCCTAACCCCCTGAAATCCTAACCCCCTAGGTGATAATATCAGGAGGTGGGGCTTTTTGGAGGTGACTGAGGACGGCAGAGCTCTTGTGAATGGGACTAGTGCCCTTATAAAAGATGCCTCAGAGAAATAGCCAGTGCCTTCCACCACGTGAGGGCTCAGTGAGAAGACTGTCTTCTATGAAGCAGGAAGCAGGTCTTCGCCAGACACCAAATATACCAGTGCCTTGGTCTTGTACTTTCCAGCCTCCAGAACCATGAGCCAAATAAACTTCTGTTCTTTATAAATGACCCAGTCTGTGAATAATTTCTATTCTCTCAGACCAGCAAAAAAAACAGACTAAGACTAGCACCAGTCATAGCATAACACATCCACAGAGGAACAGAGACTGAAGAGCAAGTCTAGAGAGCCACGCTGCCTTCCCAGAAATCAGGGCACGCCCCACTCCATGGTTCACACGCATTCCAACTGGTCCCCGGAAAGGAGCCCCAGGGGCTTCTCAGACATGGGCGATTACCCTAACATCATACAATAGAGAACACAGAATGACTCTGATAGCAAGAGGTGGAGCTACTGGGTAGACATTTTACAACTCGCTGCAGCATTATCAAGGAGCCTATAAAATTCACACGCTAATCCAAAAAATGAAAACATGTAATGCACTGTTGCCTGGGAGCGTGGAGAGAAGAGGCAGAGAGAAAGTAAAACACTAACTCTAGGATAACGGTTGAAAATTTAGACCAGAAATCTCCAACAGCTAATGACCATATTCTCTCTGTCGGACTCCAGCAGCCGCCATTGTGTCAGGAACCTCAATAAGCTCTCACATCCTCAGAGACAGCCTGCCCTCTAGAGACAGCACACTCCTGAAGGGAGGGGCTTGCATGGCTTGTGTCCCAGGGGAGCAGCAAGGTGTCAACAATTCCAACAACACCACCACCCACAGCCACTGGGTGTCAACCAGGGCCAGCTACTGGTCTAAAACCCCACGTGTATTAGCGCACTCAAGCCTCGCACCTGCCTGAAGGGTAGAAGCTACTATGTCCCCACTTTGCAGATGAGGAAACCCAGGCACAAAGAGGGTGAGTTCCCTGTACAAGGTCACAGTCTAGCTCCAGAACCTTTCCTCCCAGCTCTACGCCCCACCCAACCACATGTTCGTAGTGCCTGGTTCTCTGATTCCCTGATTCCGAGCCTCTGTCTTCACATACACGATCTGCTCCCCTGTGGGCTCAGAAATAAGCTGCACGCCACTGAGTGGAAACCAAGGGCACATCCCACCCCTCCACCACCTGATAACTCACATTCAAAGACAGTTCTTGCCCAGCATAAAATGTGAACCGAGGGAGGGAGGTGCCATGGGGCACTGTGAAACCAGTGTCCCCTTAGGGACCATCTACCACTGCAACACCAGACACTTTCCACTCTGGATCGTCCTGGGGAATAAATGAAAACCCTGGCCCTCTGAAAGCCAGCTGCACCACCGTCATCCTGCCCTCAAGTCTGAGGCTGCATTCAGAACCTGGAGCAGCAGAAACGACCATCCCGCTGTCCTGCATCAACCTTCAGGGTCATGATGAGCGGGGTGCAAATGGAGTGTCAGCAGCTCCTCCGGCCTGTCCCTCCTTGGACAGCAAGATTTACGAAGCATTTCATTCAGGTCTGACAAACATTCTGTGTCCTGAGATGCGGCTCTAGGCTTGCTTGTGAGTCGCACGGGCACCACCAAGCCTACAGCAGCGCCTCAGGACACAGAACTTTTTTTTTTTTTGAGTCAGAGTCTCACTCTGTCACCCAGGCTGGGGTGCAGTGGCGTGATCTCGGGAGGCGAAGGTTGCAGTGAGCCAAGTTCAAGCGATTCTTCTGCCTCAGCCTCCCAAGTAGCTGAGACTACAGGTGTACGCCACCATGCCTGGCTAACTTTTGTGTATTTCAGTAGAGATGGGGTTTCACCATGTTGGCCAGGATGGTCTCGATCTCTTGACCTCATGATCTGCCCGCCTTGGCCTGCCAAAGTGCTGGGATTACAGGCGTGAGCCACCGTGCCTGGCCCTGTTGTGCTTTTTAAATCATCTGGCATTACATTCAACTGTTCCTCAATGACCATTGACCAGTCAACCATTTCAGGGCTTGGTAGCCAGGCTCAGGTGGAAGCTTCCTGCATCCGCCCTCTCCACTGAGGAGGGGAACAGGCTGGGCCATCCTTCCTGATGGGAAGCCCAAGGACCAGTGAAGTCTGGTGGTCTTTGACATGGGGAGGTCCCAGGGCAGAAGCACTCTGTGCGAAGCTGCCTCGTCCACAGCCTGAGACATAACGAGAGTCCCACTGCCACTCAGGCCCTTGGATGTCACATCAGGGAGCACGGCCTTTCTGCTGTGTGGCCACTTCACCCAGCTCCTCATCGGGGCCACAGCAGTCTCAACCTGGAGTCAGGAGAAGACAGGCAGTGGTGCTGGCTAAGACGTGGTGACACAGCCCCGACAGGTGTCTCCTGGGAACATGGGATGGCAGATGTTCAGAGGCTGGGAAAGGGGGCGTTGGAGGCTGCGCCTGGCTTCACGAGTGCTCGACGACCTGGCTGCCCGTCGGTTTTGTTCAAGGCTGTGGGCAACCCCAGGCGATAAATCCTGCCTGGTCCAGTCCAGGGGTTTAAAGCTCAAGGAGCTTCTGTCCCCCAGGGCACATTTGGTGACATCTGGAAAAAGCTGGAGGTGGGGGCTGTTAGTAGCGAGCACAGCCCTACAAGGCACAGGACGGCCCCCACAACAAAGAATCCTCCAGTCCAAAACTCAGTACTGCCGCGGTTCACATGTCCTGTCTAAGCAACTCATGACATCCAGTTTTCCTTTGCCAGAAACCATGATTTTCTTTTCTTTCTCTTTTTCTTTTTTTTTGAGAAGGAGTTTTACTCTGTCACCCAGGCTGGAGTATAATGGAGCGATCTCTGGTCACTGCAACCTCTGCCTCCTGAGTTCAAGCAATTCTCCTGCCTCAGTCTCCCAAATATCAGGGATTATAGCCGCCCACAACAACACTAATTTTTTTTTTTTTTTGTAATTTTAGTAGAGACGGGGTTTCACCATGTTGGACAGCCTTGTCTCGAACTCCTGACCTCAGGTGATCCACCTGCCTCGGCCTCCCAAAGCGCTGGGATTACCGGAAACCACGGTTTTCATCCCCACTTCACAATTAGGGAGGCCACATGAAAGAGCAGTCACTGAGAACACAGGAGATTGTCAACCAGGAATGCCTACACCGACGCTGGGCACAGGACTGAGTACTCCAGAGAGTTTCCCACTCGGTCCTCATAGCTAACCTTATTCTCGTTTCACTGACTGAGAAACTGAGGCATATAATGATCACATTCTGCTTAGAAGAGCTGGGATTTGAATCCAGGCAGTCCGATCCCAGGCAGTGTATTCAGGGCGGTGGGGAGGGAGACACAAAATTACATCTGTATAAAAGAAAAGGAAAGGGAGGAAGGGGAAACAGGAGGTGTATTAGACTGTTCTCACGCTGCTAATAAAGACATACACAAGACTGGGTAATTATAAAGGAAAGAGGTTTAATGGACTCACAGTTCCACATAGCTGGGGAGGTTCACAGTCATGGCGGATAGAAAAGGAGGAGCAAACTCATGTCTGACATGGCAACAGGCAAGAAAGTGTACACCGAGAAACTGCCATTTATCAAACCATCAGGCCAGGTGAGGTGGTGCACGCCTGGAGTCCCAGCACTTTGGGAGGCCCAGGCAGGCAGATCACAAGATCAACAGATCAAGACCATCCTGGCCAACATGGTGAAACCCTGTCTCTACCAAAAATACAAAAATTAGCTGGGTGTGGTGGCGCACACCTGTAGTCCCAGCTACTCGGGAGGCTGAGGCAGGAGAATCACTTGAACCCAGGAGGTGGAGGTTGCAGTGAGCTGAGATGGCACCATTGCACTCCAGCCTGGCTACAGAGCAAGACTCCATTAAAAAAAAAAAAAAAAAAGAAAAAGAAAAAGCCATCAGATCTTGTAAGACTTATTAACTACCATGAGAACAGTATGAGGGAAACCACCCCCACGATTCAATTATCTCCACCTGGTCCCGCCCTTGTCATGTGGGGATGATCATAATTCAAGGTGTGATTTGGGTGGGGACACAGTCAAACCTTATCAGGAGGGGAGAGAAAGAAAGAGGAGGACAAAGGAAGGACGTAGATATATATGAGAAAAAAAAGACAGAAAAAGGATAGGTCAAAATGTTCACAGCAGCTATTTATGAGCAGCAAAATTATGGGTAACTTATTTTCTTCTCTGTGCCTTTCTGTATTGTCTGTATTCTCGAAGGAAAATGCATGTTACAATCAGAAAAAAAATAATTAACAAAACCAAATACCTGCCAAGCATATATTTCAAGACTGTCATCAGCATCAGACAACTAAAAAGCAGTAATAGCTGTGGGCCAGGCGCGGTGGCTCACGCCTGTAATCACAACAATTTGGGAGTCTGAGACGGGAGGAATGCTTGAGTCTAGGAGTTTGAGAACAGCCTGGGCCACACAGAGACCCTGTCTCTACACAGATTTTTAAAACCTTAGCCAGGCATGGTAATGAACACCCGTAGTCCTAGCTACTTGGGAGGCTGAGGTGGGAGGACGGCTGCAAGGCTGAGGAAGGAGTATGGCTTGAGCCCAGCCGTTCAAGGCTCCAATGAGCTATGATTACACCACTGCACTCTAGGGTTGGTGACAAAGGGCGGGGGAGGCGGGGGAGGACGAAAAGCAGGAGGGGGAGGAGGGAAGGAGGGAAAGAAGGGAGGGAGGGAAGCATGAAGGGAAGGAAGGAGGGGGGAGGGGAGAAAGAAAGAGAGAAAGAGGAAGAGGAAGAAGACAATAGTGCTAAGGGAAAAGGTGCAGACCCCCCTTGGCAGATGGGAGGGGCCCCCCTGGGTTGCTTGGACCCATCATACCTCTACCACTGACCTTAGGAAGCCATCCTCATGAGGCCACATTCACAGCACAGCTGTAAGGGATCTGGCTGTTCATGCCCATGCTCAAAGCACTTGAAGAAACTTCCAGAAAAACAACGTTTCCAGATCATTACAACTGTCTTTCGGCAGTCTTATTAACTGGCAGGAGTAAGAGGAAAAAGAAGAACTCTTTATCCAGGTCTTCATGGGAAAGTTTGTTTTAGGGGGAAAAAAAGGAAAAGAATTCTAGAGTTCACTGAAAAGTGTGCCTTTCCAATTTTTTCCCAAAAAACATGCACATGAGTTATTGTTAATTCTCTGTTTGGAGTCTCCTTCCACCATAAAAACCTCCTGTGTGCAGAGATGCCCATTATCTAATCTTTTTTATTATTCTTGTTAACTCAGAGGCAGGTTCTTCTATCCCTGCCCTATGACCATGACTTGGGGTCACTGTGAGGTGCTCTCTAATTCTACTTTGGATAAAATAATTAAGCGGCTTTATAAAAAGTTATTACAGATATCCTCAAGTTTAAAGAAGAATCTCTGAAGTTTAAGATATTACACCCAAAAATGCAGAGATTCAAAATACCCAAATGTCACCATTGATTAAAGCACGAAATCAAATGATTTTTTTTTAGACTGCCAGCAAGCCTAGATGTAGCCTTTAAATAAAAATAACAATAATAATAAATAATCCCTAGTTGCCGTCCCAAGAGCACCTCTTGGATGCCTTCGTCCCTGTTAATAGAACACTAATCATTCAAGTTCACATTCTCAGGCCAGGACAGACTCAGGGAGCTGCCCCTGCTCAGCCCCAGTCTGAAGCCAGATATAAACCAATGGTAACCTCCCATTACTCCTTGCCTGTGATTGGATTAGGGCTGACCATGTGATCCAGCGACCACCAATAGAACAAGACAGGAAGTAGCCTGAGCATTTCCAGGAAGGATTCTCTTTGCAGATGAAAAGAGGCCAACCGGAGGAAATGCCTGTCTCTTAATTCAAGTGTTGTTGCAGTTACTGGCAGTGCTGCAACTCCAGCTGCCACCCCTGCAACTGTGTAGAAATAAGCCCAAGGATCAAGCAAAGACCCTGAGGAGAATGGAGTAGAAAAGTGGAAAAAACTCATGATTCTGGTGCCATCACTGCATTGCTGAATTAACCTTGGAAACATCATGTGTGACACTAAACCCCGTATTGTTTAAGGTATGTCTGGTTGGGTCTTTTGTTTCTAGCAACCAAAATCATCCTAACTGGTAGAACCCTATACCAAAGCTCATTACTAAGAGTCTGGAATCTTACAAACATATTAAAGCCAAAAGACAATGTGTCAGATTGTCTGGACCAGATCCCCAGCAAGGCACAGAGAAGAACAGAGAGGACAGTGGCCAGGACATTCATGATATGTCCTGCCAGTCACCAACCTGTTTCTCAACTCTCCTTTCTCCACACTGACTGTAACTCATTCTAACAGAACATTGAGCAACTGATATCTTTTGACATATTCAAGAGGTAGAAAATGGATGCTTTATGGCCACCTGAGAAGGAGCAGTGAAAGCCAGGAATCAAAAGGCCTCTTTGCTTTTGCAATTTATAGACTACCCACTGCTAAATGTCATCCCAAGTTTAGACATTAAATAAAACTGACTGATGAATCTATGAGACTTTGGAGAAGAAAATCTTCCAAAGCAATTTTTTCAAGGATGGAGGTTGGTGTGGGAGACAGTGCTAGATAAATCAGTACATAAATCATCTTGTTAAAGATAAGAATTTCATGTAGGACTCTCCACTCTCAGAAGTAGACGTAAACAAAAGATAACACCATCTGACTGGAGAGAAAATTTCTCTAGTATGTGCCTGCAAGGTTATTCTTCAAGAACTAACTTCCTGAGACTACATGAGCATTAAAACTAATTACTTATATATATGTATGTGATGTGTATGTGTGTGTGTATATATATGTATACACATATGCATATGTGTATGCATATAAACACAGAGAGAGATAAAAAAAGGAAAATCAATCTCAAGACCCCAAAATCACTAAGCCAAGGACAAGTCAAGCTGGGAACTACAGCAGGTAAACCTGCCTCCTGTTTTATTCCTAAATAAGATAGCTACAAAGATAACAAAGGTACACATTTCCCTCACAATTTGGAATTTCCTGGTGGGCCTCAAGATCTTTACCCTAAAATAGTCCTGAACTGAAAGCTAATCTTCTGAAAGTCATCCCTCTGCTCACCAGAGAGGAATGCATATCTGATTGCTTCCTCCTTCACCCTACCCTTTATGTAGGAATGCAGATCCACTGAGCAACTAGATTGTGTATTCAGTAAAAGGCTGATCAAGGACTGAAAACAATGCAACCTGTAGTCTCTTATCCACCAACCACCCGGAAGCCCCTCACTCAGCATTCTCCCGCCTTACCAGACCAAACCAATATGCGTCTTACATATACTGATTACTGTCCAAGTCTGGCTAAAATGTAGAAAAGCAAGCTGCACCACCTTGGGCACCTGTCGACAAGACCCCCTGAGACTGTGTCACGGGCGTGTCCTTAACCTTGGCGAAATAAATTCTCTAAATTGATTGAGACCTGTTCTATACATACACACACACACAAACACACACACATACAAACATATGTATACACATAAAAAGGTTAAGTGAAAAAAAATCCAACCATCGCATTACATATATACTGATTCAAAAAGTACATATGTGCTCAGTGAAAAGACCATAAAAAATATGGAGAAATAAAGATGTTTTAAGGTGTGTTTTAATGAAATTGCCTTTTTAATGAAGTTGATAGTTAAAATATGTATTTTTTTTTTTAATGGAGTCATTTAAGTTGATGATGAGTATCTGTATGTTCTCAGACATCTCCAGTGCTTGGAATTCTAAGTTCACCAAAACCACTCACTGACCTTCTTACCTTTATTAAGCTCAATCCTTCATAATCTAAGGGCCAACTACATTCCAGGTACCATGCTGGCTCTGCAAAGAATTCAATTATATTTCAGATACAGCCCTAGTAGCCTTGAACTCTTTCTGGAACATGAGAAATGAGGAAAAGCATGAAGGAAGATGAATTTTACCTTCTAAGAACGCATACTCTAATTAAGAGCAGGGAGGAGTATGTGAAGGGTAAATACAGACACATATAATGTAAGGCACACAATCAATCAATGATAAAAAGAGATATGAAATGACAGAGATTTAAATGAGGACGAGATCGCATGGAGAATTTCAGGAAAGGTGTCGTGAGAAAGGCGGCACAGGAAATGGAAACCGAAGGATGGAAATTAGGTAGACTGGCATTTTCAGAGGGTAGCAACAGCTTAAGCAAAGACAGAGAACAGAAAACTTTAAGAAGAATTCTGGGAACAATGTAGAGAATCAAGATGGGCTGGAATGCAGGGTATGTAGAGGCAAATCATGGGTTTGGAAAAAAAAAGCAGATGGCAAGACCTGCAAGACGCCAGGCTGCCTTGGTTTGATAGGCAATGAAGGGTTAGGAGAGAGGCTGGCTTGGCAGTGACACATCAGAGCTGTGCTTTCGAAATAAATGAATCCAAGGGGGGATGCAGTGGGTCGCAACTGTAATCCCAGCACTTTGGGAGTCCGAGGCAGATGGATCACAAGGTCAGGAGTTCGAGACCAGCCTGGCCAACATAGTGAAACCCTGTCTCTACTAAAACATACAAAAAGTAGCTGGGCATGGTGGTGCGTGCCTGTAGTCCCAGCTACTTGGGAGGCTGAGGCAGGAGAATTGCTGAAAACTGGGGGGCAGAGATGCCAGTGAGCCGAGATCAAGAAATAAATGAATCCAGCAGCAGCAGGTGACCTGGTCTGGAGCTGGAAAAGGGACCAGCCAGCAGCATCTGCACTCAACTCATGGCAGAAGTACGGAGTTCTAACTGTGGCTGTCAGCATAGTGGGTAGAGCATAGACAGCTCCACGGATATTTGTTAAAGTGAATTAGGTTTCTTGTGGGCAGGAATTAGATCTATTTCCTTTTTTTTTTTTAAAGACAGAATCTCACTCTGTCGCCCAGGCTGGAGTGTAGTGACTCGATCTCAGCTCATTGCAACCTCCACCTCCCGGGTTCAACCGATTCTCATGCCTCAGCCTCCCCAGTTGCTCGGATTAGAGGCATGTACCACCACACCTGGCTAATTTTTATACTTTTATAGAGACAAGATTTTGCCATGTTGGCCAGGCTGTTCTCGAACTCCTGGCCTCAAGTGATCTGCCCACATTGGCCTCCGAAAAGTGCTGGGATGACAGGGGTGAGCTACAGTGCCTGGCCCATCTAATAATTTATTTCTGTACCCTCTCCAGGCTCTGAACACACATAAGGCACTAACGAATGATGCCAATTCCTCTTGCCCCTTTCTTCCTCTACCAGTGATCCAGTCCAAAAAGCATAGAGATGAAGCACCAATGATCGACAGAAATCCTCCCTTTTCCTATTTCCAATGAAGAATCCTCTTTCTCCCAAAGCAAACATGAGGAAAGCACAGAAGCCTAACAAACACTCCAGGAAAGGCCAAAGTAGGAAACGGTATGAGTCCAAGAAAGAATAGCTTATCAGCTTGATATGAAAAAGTAAGATGCTTTCCACCTCCCTGCTCCTACAGGGGAAAAGTCAACGTAGAAGAGTCCCAAAAAGTGGCTGGGTGCGGTGACTCACGCCTGTAATCCCAGCACTTTGGGAAGCTGAGGCAGGCAGATCACGAGGTCAAGAGATCCAGACCATCCTGGCCAACATGGTAAAACCCTGTCTCTACTAAAAATACAAAAATTAGCTGGGCGTGGTGGCACACACCTGTAGTCCCAGCTACTTGGGAGGCCAAGGCAGGAGAATTGCTTGAATCCGATAGGTGGAGGTTGCAGTGGGTCGAGATCTTGCCACCATGCTCCAGCCTGGCAAAAGAGCGAGACTCCATCTCAAAAGAAAGGCTGGGCGTGGTGACTCACGCCTATAATCCCAACAGTTTGGGAGGCCAAGGCAGGTGGATCACAAAGTCAGGAGTTCAAGACCAGCTTGGCCAACATGGTGAAACCCCATCTCTACTAAAAATACAAAAATTAGCTGGTCATGGTGGTGCATGCCTGTAATCCCAGCTACTCCGGAGGCTGAGGCAGGAGAATCACTTGAACCGGGACCCAGGAGACGGAGGTTGCAGTGAGCTGAAATCACGCCACTGCACTCCAGCCTGGCAACAGAGTGAGACTCCATCTCAAAAAGAAAAACAGAAGAGTCCTACAAATTAACAAAAATGTATACCCACAAAACCAACACAAAGCAACACCTGCAGAAAAGTGCAATACAATGAAAGGTTCTCTGAGCACGTGCAAGGATGTCCTCATTCTTCAGGACACCACACTGAAGTACTCAAGCAGCAAAGGGGCATGCTGCTGAAGTGCTCTAAAATAAGTCAGGGAAAAGCAGTGTGTGTAGGTGTGCATACATAAATGTGTATGAGGATGAGCGCATTAGGCGTAAAAGTGAGTGGGTGCTTATTTATACACACAGAGAGAATTAGATAGCAAATGGGACAAAATGCGAACAACTGGTGAACTTGGGTAATGTGGACATGATTTAATTCACATGTGCAGCTACATCAAAATACCTGAGACTAGGTAACTAGTACAGAACAGAAATTTATTTTCTCACAGTTCCAGAGGCTGGGAAGTCCAAGATCAAGGCACCAGCAGGTTCAGTTGTCTGGGGAGCACTGCTCTCTGCCTCCAGGGTGGCACCTTGATGTGGCATCCTCCAGAGAGGAGCAGCACTGTGTCCTCACCTGGCAGAAGGAGGAAGGGCAAGAACGCCGAAAGCTGCATGAAGTCTCCTTTGTAAGAGCCTTTTAATGCCATTCACAGCGGAGGAGCCTTCATGGCCTGATCCCCTCTTAAAGGCCCCACCTCCAAGTACATCACATTGCCAGCACCTGAGTTTTGGAGGGTTGAAACCACAGCAATACATTTATGTACTGCATAGTGACATTTCAGTCCATGACAGTGGTATGAACCATATACGACAGTGGTCTTATAAGATTACAATGGAGGCCAGGTGTGGTGGCTCATGCCCATAATCCCAGCACTTTGGGAGGCCAAGGCGGACGGATCACCTGGGGTCAGGAGTTCAAGACCAGCCTGACCAACGTGAAGAAACCCTGTCTCTACTAAAAATACAAACTTAGCCAGGCATGGTGGTGCATGCCTGTAATCCCAGCTACTTGGGAAGCAGAGGCAGGAGAATCACTTGAACCCGGGAGGCGGAGGCTACAGTGAGGTGATATCGTGCCACTGTACTCCAGCCTGGGAGACAGAACAAAACTCCGTCTCAAAATAAATAAACAACAAGATTACAATGGAGCTCTCACTGCCCCTGAAGACTTTCCCAAAGGACAAGACATGGAGGTGGAAGACCTTGACACTGCTGGCCTGGCTCCTGTGTGGGCCTAGGCCAATGAGTGTGTCCGTATCTTGGTTTTTAACTAAAAGTTTAAAAAGTTTTTAAAAAATTTAAATATTTTAAAATAGAAAATAGTATACAGAAAGAGGATATAAAGAAGGAGAATACTGATCGGGCACGGTGGTTCATGCCTGTAATCCCAGCACTTTCGGAGGCCAAGGCGGGTGGAACATCCAAGGTCTGGAGGTCAAGACCAACCTGACCAACATGGTGAAACCCCGTCTCTACTAAAAATGCAAACATTAGCCGGACATGGTGGTGTGACCCTGTAGTCCCAGCTACTTGGGAGGCCGAGGCAGGAGAATCACCTGAGCCTGGGAGGCGAGGTTGCAGTGAGCCAAGATCACGCCACTGCACTTCAGCCTGGCAACAGAGCAAGACTCCGTCTTTAAACAAAATAAAAGGAAAGAAAATATGTTCAAGGAAAATAATAAAACAACAGTGCGAGCAGACGCACTATTTGGAGTTGGACTATTTGGTTTGGAGTGGCTTAGGCCAGAGACAGGTAAGAAATCAGCTAACAGATACTTGGCAGGGTGCTGCCCAGATGTGACCCCACGAGCCACTGTGCTTGGAGAATTGCCTGTTTAGAAAGCGCTCATTCCAGACAAATAAAGCTGGAGGCTTAGAAAAACATGTTCTATCAAGTTTCAGCCTAAACTGGAGAGAATTGTCCGATAAAATAAATTATGTGATTGACTTACAAGCCACAATTCCCCCTCGACCTGTTCCCCCAAGCTGATATTGCTGGTTCTGTGACTGAATCATGTGACACACTGGCACATCTGTCCCCCATCTGACTGTCACAACCTGCTAAGCCCTAAGGAGGCTATTCTGTTCCTCGGAAGGACAAACCCAAACATAAACAGCATCCAGTGCTCCTCAGGAGCAGCCTCCCTCCTTGGAGGTAAGGCCAACAAGCCATTTGGTGGTGTGTCACGGAAGGAAAGAAATTCTTTAATCTATGCAAGAGCTTTCCAAGATGATCACAGAGGATTCCAGCAGCAAGCAATTCTAAATGGAGAAATGAGCCTTCTCACCAGCCTAGACTTGCCATGCTAA
This sequence comes from Plecturocebus donacophilus, assembly GCA_004027715.1. NCBI lineage: Eukaryota > Metazoa > Chordata > Mammalia > Primates > Pitheciidae > Plecturocebus > Plecturocebus donacophilus. The sequence goes on along the minus strand of PVKP010017894.1, from coordinate 14,952 downwards.
ACTTTATGGGACTTGAGCAAGCTCTCAGACAACCATAGAAAGACAGGAAGATACTAGAAGCCAGACTGAGAAGACAGTGAGCTCATCTGGCTTTCCAGTTGTCAGAACACCAGGCAAGGGACCCTGCAATACCCCACTCTCCCTTGAGGAAACCCACAGCTGCTCTCCAAGCCAAGATCCCAGCTCCATGACTCGGCCTCCAGTATTTTGGGGGAGGATTTGGTTGGGCACACCTATGTATGTTTGTACCACATGAACTGTATAGCCTGAAATGTGATTGATATTTGTATTTGAAAAAGGATGTGGGACTAGGGAGAAGTCAAGACATGGGATGAGAAAAGCAGGTCCTGGCCGGGCACAGTGGCTCACACCTGTAATTCCAGCACGTTGGGAGGTTGAGGTGAATCACTTGAGGTCCGGAGTTCAAGAACAGCCAGGCTAACATGGTGAAACCCCGTCTCTACTAAAAATACAAAAATTAGTTGGGTGTGGTGGTGCGCACCTGTGACCCCAGCTACTTGGGAGTCTGAGAGAGGAGAATGGTTTGAACCCAGGAGGCAGAGATTGCAGTGAGCTGAGATTGCGCCACTGCACTCCAGCCCGGGCTACAGAGTGAGACTCCATCTCAAAAAAAGAAAGAAACAAAAGAAAAGAGGGTCCTTTTTCCCCCAGAACTGTAAGATGATGGGATCTATTTATTTCGCAAAGACACCTTGAGCATTGGCTCTGTCAATCAGTGAGCAAAGCCCTGGAAAGACGTAGCTGAGGAGCTCCCAGTCCAGTGGAGGGAGACAGACACCGATCATAACGGATGGTGAATGTCCTCGCCCCATCTCCCTGGGGTGCTAGGAAGGAGGCACATTCACATGCAGGTGACGTAGTTTAACAAAGATACAGCCAGGCACAGTGGCTCACGCCTGTAATCTCAGCACTTTGGGAGGCCAAGGCAGACAGATCACGAGGTCAGGCATTCAAGACCAGCCTGGCCAACATGGTGAAACCCCGTCGCTACTAAAAATACAAAAATTAGCCAGGTATGATAATTACCCAGCTGTAATCCCAGCTACTTGGGAAGCTGAGGCAGGAGAATTGCTTAAATCCAGGAGGCGGAGGTTGCAGTGAGCTGAGATCACACCACTGCACTCCAGCCTGGGTGACAGAGCAAGACTCCATCTCAAAAAAACAAAATGGAATAAATAAATAAATACAAAGAAGGGTGGTAGCAAAGGAGGAAGAGTATATCCTTGGAAAGGCCAGCTCACTATCCGACAGCTGGATTCAGGCCCAGCTCTTTACTGACAGGTGGCACATAATTGGGCCACCTACTTCACTCCTGAAACTGTTTTCCCTGGAAAGAACAACGCAACCTTCTGAAAGGTGAAGCCACAAGTGTCTGACACAGCATCTGCCACGTAGTAGACCCTCGGCCAAGGAGGCTCTTCCCCTTTGACAGCTGACATCAGGCCAAGCAACCACATAAGTCCTCAATTATGGGTTTAATTGGGTCTCCCAGAAAGATATGTTGAACTCCTTACCTTACATCCCCAGTACCTTGGAATGTGATCTTATTTGGCAATAAGGTCACTGCAGATGTGATCAAGTTAAAAAGAGATTAGCCAGGCGCGGTGACTCACACCTGTAATCACAGCACTTTGGGAGGCCGAGGCGGGTGGATCACCTGAGGTCAGGAGTTGAAGACCAGCCTGACCAACATGGAGAAACCCCATCTCTACTAAAAATATAAAATTAGCCAGGCATGGTGGCGCATGCCTATAATCCCAGCTACTCAGGAGGCCAAGGCAGGAGAATCGCTTGAACCCGGGAGGTGGACGTTGTGGTGAATGGAGATCACGCCACTGCACTCCAGCCTGGGCAACAAGAGCTAAACTCCATCTCAAAAAAAAAAAAAAAAAAAAAAGAGGAGACATCATCCGGGGGCACAGCAGTCTTTTAATCCAGTATGGTTAGTGCCCTTAGGAGAAAAAGAAAAGATAGAGACACACAGGGACAGTGGAGGCACAAAACGGAGGCCAGCCTCTACAAGTCAAGGAACTCCAAGGCTTGCAGAAAAACCCGCAGAAACGAGGAAGAAGCATGGAACTGACGTTCCCACGGAGCCCTCAGAATGAAGCTACCTGGCAGACATCATGACTTTGGACTTCTGGCTGCCACAATGTTGAGAGAATACATTTCTGTGGTTGGAAGCTACCAGCTTGTGCTATGTCACAATGGCAGTCCCAGGAAACAGCCCCATCCTCCTCCCCTCTACCACCACCCTTTTAAGGAAGAACGAAAGTCTTGCCTTCTCTGAGAAAACATGCACTTTTACACAAGTAACTAACAAATAACATTTCAGGAAATGCTATCTTCGCTAATAAGCCCTCGCAGCAGAAAGAGAAATGGAGGTGTTTTCTTGGTTCTTTTCTTCCTCCCTCCTCCTCCCTGACTCTCTCATAATGGCCGCCACCATTTGGGGTTGTTTAATGATTGCCCCAAGGGATAAAAGGACCTTCAAATCCAGTCCAGAAGGTCGGGACCACACACCCCATGCCTGGAGAGGCTGGTTCACACCCCATGTACATCGCACCTTCCAGAGGCCCCTTAGCACTGCCGCTCAGTTACAATGGTGAAGAACCCAGAAGCTGGATTATTATTATTTTTTTTTTTTACCATAATCGGCTCTCAGCAAACCACAGGTCAATCAGGATGGGAAGAAGAGAGGGGGAAAGTCAATGCAAAGCAGAAAATCACTTTCCTAGGCATCTACGCAGTTAGAAGGAAAACAAGTGACCTTTGAACCTGATTCACCCAGTGAAAGTGACTCAAGCACAACGACTTTCTTTGGCCTTTCCTGTCTACCTGTTATTCTCTCAAGACTAGTATTCTCACTGGAACCCACCAAATTCATGAAGTGGGTTTTGGTTTTTTTGGAGATGGGGTCTCGCTCTGTCTCCCAGGTTGGAATGCAGTGGCACGATCTTGGCTCACAGCAACCTCCACCTCCAGGGTTCAAGCGATTCTCCTGCCTCAGCCTCCAGAGTAGCTGAGATTACAGGGGTGCACCACGACGTCCGGCTAATTTTTGTATTTTTAGTAGAGACGGGGTTTCACCATGTTCTCGAAAACCTGATCTCTGGTGATCTGCCTGCCTCAGCCCCACAAAGTGTTGAGATTACAGGCAGGAGCCAACACGCCCAGCCTCAAGAATTAGTTTTTGCCAATAACAAAGAATCCATTTGTTTGGAAATGTGGGACCGAAGGGCTGAATGCGCCATTCCCAGCCACCTGGGAATTCAATCAGAGTAAGACTAAGAGCAGGCGCTGCCCTGTCCATCCTCCTTACACTCCCTGAGGTTTCACTTAGCTGTTTTGAGAGCTGGGAGTAGGTTCCAGTGTCAAAGAATTCAACTGGCAGAATTAATGACTCAATAGCTTCAGTTCTAATAAGGTTACCAAACCAGTCTGCCAAGTAACATATCTTTAAAAAAAAAAAAAAAAGGTCAAGGGAGAAATACCAGAGAGGACGTTTTAGGGCCCACAAGCACTGTTAGGAAGAAAGCAATGTTATTATTTGTTTTTTATTTATGTATCTTTGGAGACAGGGTCTCGCTCTGTTGCCCAGGCTGGAGTGCAGTGAGGCAATCTAGGATCACAGCAGCCTCAGTCTCCTGGGCTCAAGCAATTATCCCACCTCAGCCTCCCAAGTGGCTGGGATTACAGGCGTATGGCACCGCACCCAGCCTGGAAGAATTTTAAGAGAGGACTGACTTCTATGTCCATTACTACCACAACCATCACCATCACCCATCACCCCCTACCCCACTCCCCCAAATCTGGACCAGCACCAAGCATGAGGAAAATGGAACTAAGGATGGGATTTCAGCTAGAGAAAAAAGGAGATCACAAGGCCCGGATAATGGGTCAGGTGGGAGGAGTTTCTGCTCCATTCAGGAAGCGCTGTAAGATGTTTTTTGCCCAGATCATCTGTCTTGCATTTCCTGGTTCACTCTGGAGTGCGCCCTTTAATGCATTTCAGTTTCCCTTTACGTTCAGATCCTAATGATGCAAGGATTGCTAATCCAGGTGGCGGTACTCTGCAGTTTGGCTGCCTGCCATTTCTCTGCTTAGGAGCATCTCATCAGAGGGAGAGCAAAGGAAGTTTAAAGAAAGGCAATCAGTCAAGCCAGGCACTCTGACATTCCAACCCCTTACTTGAGTTAGGAGGATGAAATTAACTTGGCAGAGGCCAATTCAAAAATAGGAGGAAAAAAAAAAGGCCAAGCGTGGTGGCTCACCATCACGCAAAGTGTTGTAATCCCAACACTTTGGGAGGCTGAGGCAGGCGGATCACCTGAGGTCAGGAGTTCAAGACCAGCCTGGCCAACATGGTGAAACTCAGTCTCTACTAAAAACACCAAAATTAGGCTGAGCACTAATTTACAAAATTTACAGCTCACACCTGTAATCCCAGCACTTCGGGAGACTGAGGCAGGCGGATCACCTGAGGTCAGGAGTTCAAGACCAGCCTGGCCAACAAAGCGAAACTGTGTCTTTACTAAAAATACCAAAATTAGCCAGGCATGGTGGCGCATGCCTGTAATCCCAGCTACTCAGGAGGCTGAGGCAGGAGAATCTCTTGAACCCAGTTGGTGGAGGTTGCAGTGAGTCAAGACCATGACACTGCACTCCAGCCTGGGTGACACAAGGGGGAAAAAAAAGCAGGGGAAGAATAAGCCCCAGGCGAGGTGGCTCACACCTGTAATACCAGCACCTTGGAAGGCCAAGACAGGCAGACCGCTTGAGGCCAGAGTTCAAAACCAGCCTTGCTCCTCGGACACTGAAAAAGGCCTTGCTCCGTGTGGTTCACTTTGAGTGCAGCAGTCCGGTCTGGGTCACATGCATGCAAGGAGGCAGGCAATGAAAGCTTTACACTGAAAAATCTCATAGTTAACTTCGAGGTGGGACATACCCAACCCCTGCCTTCACCCAGAAAGACCGTCCCTGCTCCCCAGTGTTCACATGAGAAGGGCCTACCCTCCCCTGACCAGGCTGTCCCAAGTCTGTTCTGGGGTTGTTTGGGTAGTGTAAACACATGCTCCAAATGAGCAGCAAACTCCTCGTCTCCCTAAAGGGATCAATCGCAGGTCCCACTCAAGAGAAAACAACATCTGCTGAGCCTGAAGCAAATGTGTCTTCTCTCCGGTGTCCCAAGGGTCCCCGTGCGTGAGCACTTCCAACTCGTGCCTTCCCTATCATTTGAATCTGAGGCAGCTCCTCTTCCCTGCGCCCCAGCGCCACCCTAGGTTCCTGGAAGGCTGTCTTTCCATCTCTTTCCTCAGTGTACTGAGGACAACGCCAGTACAGACCAGGAGGAAACCCAGCAGAGAAGACATACAGTTTGGGGAACACATAGAAGAAGAGCTTGGCCCGAACCCATCGCATGGAAAAACTCATCTGGGCCAAGGCATCAGACAGCTGACATTCCCTCAATTCTCAAATGAGAGAGCCACCCGCTGGGCTCGGATGTATGTTGCAGTGACATGGCTAAATGTACCAAGGTCAAAATTGTCCATAATCTGCTACTGTGTCTCCCTTAGGAAAATGATGAAGAAGGTCTGGTGTGGTGGGCTCATGCCTGTAATCCCAGCACTTTGGGAGGCTGAGCAAGCAAGTTGCTTGAGGTCAGGAGTTCAAGACCAGCCTGGCCAATAAGGCGAAATCCCGTCTGTACTAAAAATACAAAACTTAGCCGGGTGTGGTGATGTGTGTCTGTAATCCCAGCTACTCCGGAGGCTGAGGCACGAGAATCACTTGAACCCAGGAGGTGGAGGTTGCAGTGAGCCAAGATTGTGCCACTGCACTCCAGCCTGGCCAACAGAATGAACTGTGTCTCAAAACACAAAACAGAACAAAAAAGGGCAGGGCAGCGTGAAGGGGAGGGAGGGAGAAAGGAGAACCTCAAATCAGTCAGTGCACCAAAGTACACTTGCTTCTTCTCTGAGAAAACCAAGATGGCAGGCTGTGGAGACCCAGCACTGTGGTTCCTGCCTGAAAACAGAAGCTGATGGTGTCAGGACCCACAATACCTCTTTATCGTCACCGTAAAGTGTGACTTCAGAAGACTGGAGAGGTTGAAAGACCAGGAGAAATTCCACCATTTGAGACATAACTAGCCTAAAATAAGTAGGTTAATTTACATTTTTTAAAAAAAATGTGAGGGCCAAATGATGGCCCCTTCCACATCCAAAATTCTAAGCATGATTTGACAGACTAAGTATTCCCAATACTCCAATGGAAGCGTTGGGATCAGCCCACCCACTTTCCAAAGCCAATCTCTAATGCTTATATGGTGTCATTTGCAAAAGGATAAAAGAATGGCTGGCCACGGTCACTCACGTCTGCAATCCCAGGACTTTGAGAGGTTGAGGCAGGTAGATCATGAGGTCAGGAGATTGAGCGCATCCTGGCCAACATGATGCAACCCCGTCTCTACTAAAAATACAAAAATTAGCTGGGCGTGGTGGCGCACACCTGTAATCCCAGCTACTCGGGAGGCTGAGTCAGGAGGATCGCTTGAACCCGGGAGGCAGAGGTTGAGGTAAACCAAGATCACGCCATTGCACTCCAGCCTGGGCAACAAGTGCAAAACTCCATTTAAAAAAAAAAAAAAGGTTTAACTCTTGCAGAAAAACTTAGCTATCTATAGGAATATTATCATCAGCATGAATAAGGAGACTATAAGACCAAGCAGTATATATGTTAAAAGATATGAAAGGTCAAGGAAGTTCTAAAACTAGAAGACCTGGAAAACTGGATAAACAAGGAGCAAAGATGTAAAGAGAGATCAAGAAAAAAAAAATTAAAAGTATTCTTTTTTTTTTTTTTTTTTGAGACAGGGTTTTGCTCTTGTAGCCCAGGCTGGAGTGCAATGGCATGATCTTGGCTCACTGCAACCTCCACCTCCTGAGTTCAAGCGATTCTCCTGCCTCCGCCTCCTGAGTAGCTGAGATTACAGGCATGTGCCACCACGCCCAACTAATTTATTTTTAGTAGAGATGGGGTTTCTCCATGTTGGTCAGGCTTGTCTCGAACTCCCTCCCTCAGGTCCACCCACCTCAGCCTCTCAAAGTGCTGGGATTATTGGTGTGAGCCACTGCCACCTGACCAAATGTATTCTTCTTAAGCCAAACTCACTGGTGTCATTCATAAACACAGGGAATTCTTGACCAAAAAGATGACTGCTTCAGCCAGCACACTCTGGAGCACACGGAATTAGGAGAGCACCCATTGAGAGTAGATACTGCAGAGAATTGTTGGGGAAAACATCAGTGAATCCAAATTACCATCTTAGATGCTTAGAGCCTCTGAAGTTTTCTGAGCTGGAAAGTTGGTCAAAGGTTACTATTCCAGCTCCTTTTAAAAGCTGATGCCAGGCTGGGCACTGTGGCTCACACCTGTAATCCTAGCAACTTGAGAGGCCGAGGCGGGTGGATCACCTGCGATCAGGAGTTGGAGACCTGTGTGGACAACATGATGAAACTCCATCTCTACTAAAAATATAAAAATTAGCAAGGTGTGGTGGCAGGCACCTATAGTCCCAGCTACTAGGAAGGTTGAGCCAGGGGAATCACTTGAACCTGGGAGGCGGAGGTTGCAGTGAGCCGAGATCTCATGCCACTGTACTCCAGCCTGGGCAACAGAGTGAGATTCTGTCTAACAGGAAGAAGAAAAAAAAAAAGCTGATGTCCACAACAGGAAACAACTGACTTGCTCAAGGTCCCAGAGCTTGCTGGAGACAGAGCTCTGATCACCACCCAGGCACTGATGGCTGCCCTCAGAGTTTTCTGCCCAGCACAACTTCTTCTCTTCACAGCAGGAAATCAGACACCTATACTGCTCCCTCCCCATTTCCATCTCTCTTCCCAACCTTAATAGCACTCTCTCTAAACTGACGCACTTACACACATACGTACACACACACACACACATACACACACACACACACATGCATGCGTACACGAATCTTTTTCCTCTTCCTTTTGCTTCCTTCCATATCTGTAAGGTATAGTGAAATACACATCCATAAAATTGATCATCTTAACCCTTAAGTGTGCAGTTCAGTGTTATTAAGTACCTTCATATTATTGTGCAAATATCACCACCATCCATCTTAAAAACTCTTTCCATCTTGCTAAGCTGAAAGTCTACACCCATCCAACACAAACTCCCTTGAATTTGACTGCTCCAGGTCCCTCATACAAGTGGAATCACACAGTTTTTCTCTTTTTTGTGACTGGTTTATTTTACTTAACGTAATGTCTTCAAGGTTCATCCATGTTGTAGCATGTGTCAGAATTTCCTTCCTTTTTGACCAGGCACAGTGGATCACGCCTGGAATCCCAGAGCTTTGGGAGACTGAGGCAGTTGGACTGCTAGAGGTCAGGAGTTTGAGACCAGCCTGGGAAACATGGTGAAACCCTGTCTCTACTAAAAAACACAAAACTTAGCCAGACGGCGTGTCGCTAGCTACTTAGGTGGCTGAGGCAGGAAAATCGCTTTAAACGGGAGGCAGAGGTTGCAGTGGGCTGAGATCGTGCGACTACACTCCAGCCTGGGCGACAGAGGGAGACCCTGTCTCAAACAAACAAACAAACAAATTTCCTTTTTAAGGCTAAATCACATTCCATTGTATGTATACACATTTTGTTGACCCATTCAATCAACAGACACCTGGGCTGCTTCTACTTTTGGCTATTGTGAATAATGCTGTTATGTGCATGGGTATGCAAATATCTAAGTGTCTGCTTTCAGTTCTTTTGGGTAGAGACCCAGAAGTGAAACTGCTAGATCATATGGTAATTCTATTTTTAACTTTTTGAGGTGCATGTACCTTTAAAAAAAATTTTTTTTTTGGAGATAGAGTCTTGCTCTGTCGCCCAGGCTGGAGTGCAGTGGAATGGTCTCAGCTCATATAACCTCTGCTTCCTGGGTTCAAGCAATTCTCTTGCCTCAGCCTTCCAAGTAGCTGAAATTACAGGCCATGCCACCATGCCCCACTAATTTTTTGTATTCCTAGTAGAGATGGGGTTTCACCATGTTGGCCAGGCTGGTCTTGAACTCCTGACCTCAAGTGATCTGCCCACCTCAGCATCCCAAAGTGCTAGGATTACAAGCAAGAGCCACCGTGCCTTGTCCCTTTTAAAATTATGTCACACTTCTCCACAACTGCAACTGACAGCAAAGTATGTTTTCTTTTTTATTCAACTAATGTGTATTCAGCACCAATTATATGCTAGGCCTTGGGCTATGTACCAGGGATATGATCAATCATGACCTAAAGTCATGGTCCCCGTCCTCTTGGGACTGACAGTCTAGCAGGATGGACAGACAGGAATCAGATCACAGGCAGCTATCTGGAGCAGACAGACCACAGTGAAACTGACGCAGGCAGCAGTAGTAACCCTGCCGTCAATCATATCATGGGGAGGTGTTTTAGTGTCGTAGCCCAAGGGTAGGTCTGTGCTGTAGGTTGAACTGAACACCTTAAAAGATATGAAGTCCTACCTCCCAGAACCTGTGAATGTGACCCAACTGGAAATAAGGTCTTTGTAGACATAATTAAGATGAATTTGTACTGCCGTAGGGTGGGCCCTACTCTAACGACCCATGTCCTGGTAAAAAGAGGGAGACTTGCACACAGACATGGGGAAGGAGGATGTAGAAGACACAGGCAGGGATGGGAAGGACGCAGCTGCACACTGAGGAAGCCGCCAGCAGCTGGAAGAGGCAAAGACGGGTTCTCCCCTAGAGCCTTCAGAGCGCGCGTGGCCCTGCTCACACCTCAATCGTGGACTTCCAGCCTCCTTAACTGTGGGAGAATACACTTCAACTGCCTGAAGCTCTCCCTCCTTACTTCATTAGCACATCCCTAGGAAACACACAGGGTGAAATATGGGAAAGTCCTAGGTCAGGTTCTTTTCTACCTTTCCTTGGAGTAGGGAGGAGAGAGAGAGAAATAAAGAACTAGGTTTTCAACTGGCACAGTGACTCACGCCTGTAATCCCAGCAGTTTGGGAGGCCGAGGAGGGCGGATCACAAGGTCAGGAGATTGAGACCAGCCTGACCAACATGGTGAAACCCCATCTCTTCTAAAAATACAAGTATTAGCCAGGCATGGTGGTGCATACTTGTAATCCCAGCTACTCAGGAGGCTGAGGCAGGAAGATCACTTGAATCTGGGAGGCGGAGGTTACAGTGAGCCGACCCGCCATTGCACTCCAGCCTGGCCGACAGAGCCAGACTCCATCTAAAAAAAAACTAGGTTTTCATCTTGCAGCTTCTAACCAATTTTTGATCCTGGCCTGTGGACCTGAGTCTCGGCTTCCAACTCTGTAGGGTGAGCGTGCCCTTACACTATCTCTGAGACCCCAGCATTGAAGGGGTCCTAGGATTCCCACGGAGTCTTTTTCAAGCTAGCCCACAGGGGCAGCTCCCGATCTGCCCTATGGGAGACCAGTGGGCACACTACTAGTACTGAGATGTGATGTGCTGCAGGACATTAAGCAAACTGGGCTGTGCTAGGAACGCACTCTGCCCCTCCCCCTTGCCTTGTCATGAACAAACAATGCCTCCACCCATATCTGTAGAGAAGCCAGCAAAAGGTGAGAACCCCCCCCAGAAGGCAACGAGTCTTAAAGCTGGGTCATAGAGCAGGCCACTAATTTTCTGGAAGATTTATGTTTGAATACATGTGGAGTGTCTGTGTGCCTCAGTGGTGGAGGTTATGGGGGATGGAGGGCACCCTGCACAGTCATTCTTTAGGACTACCTCCTAAACCCTACCTGCTGAGGCTGAGAGGTCACCCCAGGCAGAATCACCCACCTAGGGAACCACCACTACAGCTGGGAGTGCCTCACCCTGTTGGATGCATCAGGCATGGCATGGGGAAGCCTCCAGAATATGACATGGAAAAAGGAAGCAGACATCCCCTGGCACAGGGGTGCAAGCCCAGCTCTCCTGGAGTCCTGCAAAGCCCCCAGGACCCACTCAAGGGCCATGTGAGCCCCAAGTCACCTGCCTGGCACAGGCGCCACTTTACCCACTCCTCAGGCACCCAAGTATTCAGCGCCCATCACTGCACCTCCTCCGCCACTGTCAACACAAACACCCACACCCAGGCAGGAAGTAAAAATAACCAGCCACTTCATAGCGTGCCTCATGCCTCACGCCGCATCCCCTGCCCCAGGCATGCCTCTCTCAGTCCCCTGCAGGCCTCAGGGAGCCACAGAGAGGGGAGAGGGGCAGGGAGAGAGACAGTTTCATGCCCGGTGCTTTGTCTACACTGTCAGAGATCATCTTGAACAGGGATAAAGTCAGAGGCCCTTCCTTCACAACCAAGACGGCACTGCATATTTCTCTCTCAGGGCACCCCCCCCACCCAGAATGACAGTTCTTTCTACCAGAAAGTTCCACATGCCGGGAGAGCCCGCAGAACTTCAGGGATGAGTCAGCCGATTGCCGCCTTGATACCCACCGCAGGGCCCCTCTCCAGGCCACGGGAGTGTGTTTATTTATCTCAAGCAGCTGTTATCAGTGCCCAGGCAGAAAAGTTGTGAAAATCATAACTTCAGACCAGAACTAGCATTCACGAGGCACAGCCATCAAAGGACCTCCTAACAGCAAACCCCGGTGCTATGTGATGAAGTGTGTCCTCCTAAAAGATAATGCTGATGCCCTAACCCCTGGCACCTGTCAGTGTAACTGCATGAGTTCACTAGGCCTGCCATAACAAAATACCAGCATCTAGGTAGTGTGAACAGCAATTTATTATCTTACAGTTCTGGAGACTGGAAGTCCATGACCAAGGGGCCAGCAAGATGGTTTCTGCTAAGGCCTCTCCTCGGCCGGCAGATGGCTGTTTTCTTTCTCGCTGTGTCCTCACACAGCCTTTCCTCTGTGTCTGCACATCCTTGGTGCCTCTATGTCCAGGTTTCCCCTTCTCATCAGCACAACAGTCAGATGGATTGGAGCCCACCCTAAGGACCTCTATAGAGGTCCTAGCTCCAGATACAATCACATTCTGATGTAGTGAGGGTTCGGGCTTCAACATATGAATTTTCAACATAGGAAGTTTTGGGGGGACACATTTCAGCCCATAGCAGACCTCATTTGAAAACTGTTGGGCTCAGTGCGGTGGCTCATGCCTATAATTCCAGCTCTTTCGGAGATCAAGGCAGGTGGATCACCTGGGGTCAGGAGTTCGAGACCAGCCTGACCAACATGGTGAAACCTCATCTCTACTAAAAATACAAAAAATTAGCGGGGCATAGTGGTGCACACCTATAATCACAGCTACTCGGGAGGCTGAGACAGGAAAATCACTTAAACCCAGGAGACGGAGGTTGCAGTGAGCTGAGATTGCACCACTGCACTCCAGCCTGGGCAACAAGAGTGAAACTCCATCTAGAAAAAAAAAAAAAAAGGGCCAGGCACAGTGGCTCACGCCTGTAATCCCAGCACTTTGGGAGGCCAAGGCAGGAATCACCTGAGGTCAGGAGTTCAACACCAGGCTGACCAACACGGAGAAACCCCATCTCTACTAAGAATACAAAATTAGCTGGGCATGGTGGCAGGTGCCTGTGATCCCAGCTACTTGGGAGGCTGAAGCAGAATCGCTTGAACCCGGGAGGCGGAGGTTGCAGTGAGCCAAGATCGTGCCATTGTACTCCAGCCTGGGCAACAAGAGCAAAACTCTGTCTCAAAAAAAAAAAAAAAGTTAGCCAGGTATGATGGCAGGCACTGTGCCTGTAATCCCAGCTACTCAGGAGGCTGAGGCACGAGAATTGCCTGAACTTGAGAGGTGGAGATTGCAGTGAGCCAAGATTGTACCGCTGCACTCCAGCCTGGGCAACGGAGTCACACATACAAAAATTTTTTAATCATATTGATCTGAATTTTGATACAACCACAGTCCTCAAAACCTCCAGCACTCTGAACTGCAGAGCTCACGCCTAGAGATCTGGAGTGTGGTCCCTGCTAGTGCAGCTGCGCTGCTCTCTCTCTGCAAGTAACAGGCCTCCCGCAGCCCACAGCTGGGTGGAACCACGGGACAAAGCAGACTTTGTTCCAGTGGAAAGCTGATGTTAGGAGTTGGGAGAGATGGAAAGCAAGATACAGTCACTTTATTTCTTGCTTCCAACTCTCATTAAGTCTATTACACAGGTACACAACAGCTTCCAGACCCAGAAGTAGGCAGAAGGGCCTTGCCTGGTTCGGTCACTCTTTGCCAAAGGACACTGTGGAACTGACTACACTTTTGCAGAAACCCAAGATTCTTACACCCTTGACCAAAAACAACTCCTACCCTTTGTTCTCCACCTTTTCCCTTTCTTTGCTATCGACCACAGGCCCCGGCTCCAAAATCAGGACCCACCTGCCCTCGTGTGCCTGGACTGCCCCCTTCTTCTTTTGTCACTCTAGGAAAATCTCACCCATCTTCCAGGTTGAGTTAGATACTCTATTCTCCATCTCACTGCACAGAAATCCTCAAAGAGTGGTCCCTGGGCCAGTGGCATCAGTTTCAAAATCCGTGCATTGGGTCCCAGATCTACTGAAGCAGAAACTTGGGGTGAACTGGCAATCTGTGCTTCCACAAGCCCTGCAGGGGGTTCCGATGCCCACTCAAGCTTTGCCCACTGCAACAGCCAGAATCAGTACTTTACCCCTCTACTTAGTTTAGGATCTTTGTCATTGTGAGTCCCTCAGGGCCTGGCACAAGCTAGGCACCCTATAAACACCCACTTGTTGAATTAACCTAAATAAGCTCTTCCAAAACTGGAAAAGGCAGTGTGAAATTGGCCACGGGACAGGCTGCTGAACCTCCACCACCATGTTCAGGCATGCAGCACCTGCGGCACCCAGGAATCCTGCGGAATAAAATGAGACTCGGTCAGAATTTCCACAGAGCAAGTGATTTGAGAAAAACTAATGTTTGGATCTTGTCCATGATCATTGCATGTAGTAAGGCTCTAAAATACACTAGGGACTGGACACATGGTTCACACCTGTAATCCCAGAACTTTGAGAGGCCAAGGCAGGCAGATCACCTGAGTCCAGGAGTTCGAGACCAGCCTGGACAATGTGACAAAACTGCATCTCTACTTAAAATAGAAAAATTAGCTGGATGTGGTGGTGGGCGCCTGTAATCCCAACTACTCAGGAGGTTGAAGTAGGAGAATCACTTGAACCCCGGAGGTGGAGGTTGCAGTGAGCTGAGATGGTGCCACTGCACTCTTGCCTGGGAGACAGAACAAGACTCCATCTCAAAAATAAATAAATAAAATAAAATAAAATACACTAGGGGCAGGCACAGTGGCTCACACTGGTAATCCCAGCACTCTAAGAAGCCAAGGCAAGCAGATCACCTTGTGATCTGTGCCTTGAGGTCAGGAGTTTGAGACCAGCCTGCCCAACATGGTGAAACCCCATCTCTACTAAAAAACACAAAAATTAGCCGGACATGGCAACAGTCGCCTGTAATCCCTGCTACTAGGGAGGCTGAGACAGGAGAACTGCTTGAACCCAGGAGGCAGAGGTTGCAGTGAGCCGAGATCTCACCACTGCACTCCAACCTGGGTGACAGAGCGAGATTCTGCCTCAAAAAAATAAATAAAATTAAAAAATAAATCACTCTAGGGAAATGTTGGGAATGACACTGGTTTATGTCTCAAAAGGGGTCTTCACTGGCTCCATTAGGATAGCAGAGTTGAAGCACTCCCTAAGGAAGAGAATTCTTTAAGAGAAATTAACTCACAATATTTGGTGTGACATCCATCCTCTTGGCTCATTAGAGTCACTGATTCCGAGCCTCCACCCTGCAAATCTCAACACACTATTGGTGTTCACACAACTGGAGTTACCCCACCACCAAAAAAAAAAAAAAAAAAAAAAAAA
>PVKP010017893.1:0-45375 GCA_004027715.1 Plecturocebus donacophilus | reverse complement strand
CTGGCTAATTTTTAAATTTTTTTAGAGACAGAGTCTTGCTGTGTTGCCCAGCTGGTCTCGAACTCCCTGGCTTGTGGGATCCTCCCAAAGTTTTGGAATTACAGGCATAAGCCACTGCACTTGGCTTGCACTTTTGAAGTTTTTTTATTTCTTTGTCTGAATGTGACATATGATTCTTCTGTTATCTTCAGACTTTTTTGATTCTTAAAGCCATAATTAATTTAAATGTTTACCATTAATTTTTTTGACAAATTTTTTACATCATCTCTGGATTACTAAAGGAAACCTTTTCTTTACCTTTTATTTTCTAAAATTTTGGAAGATGCTGCTCCACTGATGCCTTGCTTGGTATGTTGTTTCAAGAAGTTGATGCCAATCTAATTAATTCTCTTAAAAGGTTTCTTCTTAAATTAAACAAATTTTTTGGGAGTGGGAATTGAAAACATTTTTTCCTTATTTTTAAACTCTAAAAATTGTCTTAGGATATCTCTTGGGTAAAAATTGTCTTAGGATATTTATTGCTTTGGGTCAGTTTCCTCTATTACCTGGAGACCCTTTCAACAATTCAGGTTTCCTTTTATCCCTGGAAAGCTTTTTGAATTATAGTTTTTTTTTTTTCTTTTTAAATAACAGCTTTATTGAGACATAACTCAAATATTACACAATTTACACATTTAAAGTACATAATTCAGTGATTTCAGTGAATACAAATCTGTGATTCAGTCACAGAGTTGTATAACCAGTGCCACAGTCAGTTTAGAACATTTGCATCACCCCCTAAAGAAACGCTCTACCCTTAAGCCGTCATTCCCTATTTCCCTCGCCCATCTAACCCTAGGAACCCCTTGGATTATAGTTTTAAAGCTTATTTTTGTTCTATTATTTCATTTTTTTCTTTAGAAACTCCCAATTATATGTAGGTTGGATCTGCTTTGTTTTCCATGTTAACTACTTTCTGTCTGCCCCATAGTGCTTCTTTCTTCATCTCATTTTTATTGGGCTGTTTTCTTGCTTTTCTTCAATGTTTCCTAATTATTTAAAAAAAAAAAATTTTTTTTTTTTTGAGACAGGGTCTTGCTCTTTGCCCAGGCTGGAGTGTGGTGGTGCTACCTCGACTCACTGCAACCTCTGCCTCCTGGGTTCAAGCAATTCTTGTGCCTCAACCTCCCAAATAGCTGAAACTACAGGTGTGTGCTACCACACCTGGGTAATTTTTGTATTTTTAGTAGAGATGGGGTTTTACCATTTTACCCAGGCTAGTCTCGAACCTTGGCCTCAAGTGTTCTGTGTGCCTGGGCCTCCCAAAGTGCTGGGATTACAGGCATGAGGCAACTTGCCCAGCCTAAATTTTCAAATTTTTAAAATTTTCATTTGCTTTATCTTTTTGGGGGCATTGTAATGTGTTCTTGTTTGTTATAATTTTGTTTTTCTTTTCTGAGTTAGGTCAATTCTTGTTTCATTTCTTTCTGTTTTTGGTACATTTCTGTTCTTAAGTTTTCAATTTCTGATTCAGAATGTTTTTAAGTAACATCAAATGTCTGTTTGAGCATATTTAAATCAATTTGCAGTAATTTTTTTCAACCAGGTGTCTTAAAAGCAATATGCCCTTACATACTAAGGTATACTTTTATATATCATGAATTAATGTCTCTCATACATGACAGGAATGGTACTATGTACCATTCTTAGGGACATTAAGATAACAGTTTGCAAAATTACTCTTATCAGGGCTTAATTATATCACAGAACCTTAGTTAAGAAAGGTTTGTTTGGGATGTTGTTTAGTTTTCTCTGTTTTTCCCTCTTTGCCTTATTCCCTCCCTCTTCTTTCAGAGGTAGGAGTTGCATTAACTTTTCCTGCATTTTTTTTTTTTTGAGGCGAAGTCTTACTCTTGTCACCCAGGCTGAAGCGATTCTCCTTCCTCAGCCTCCCAGGTTTAACAGCTGGGATTAGCCTGTTACCACACCTGGCTAATTTTTGTATTTTTAGTGGAGATGAGGTTTCACCATATTGGCCAGACTGGTCTTGAACTCCCAACCTCAGGTGATCCGATCGCCCTGGCCTCCCAAAGTGCTGGGATTACAGGCGTGAGCCACCACTCTTTTGTTTGTTTGTTTGTTTAAATGATGAAAATTGCATGTGTCACTACATTTTTTTGAGACAGGGCTGGCAATTTGAGGTAGTTTAAGTTTACCAGATTCCTAGGTTTAGAGCATCCTTTGTCAAAGTACTGTTTATTTACTGCATGGCTTTCTTTACAGGATAAACAGGTGATGGTGGGAGGAAAGGCTTTGCATCCTTTGGATGCTTTTACAAATGCTTTTCTTGCAGTATCCTAGAGTCCTTCCTCCCAGGATTCTGGAATCCCTCCTACCCCCATACACACACAACCTCTTGTACTATGGACATCCCATACCACAGGGATAACGTTTGATACAATGGATGAGCCTACATTGACACACCATTATCACCTGAAGTCCATAGCTTATATTAGGGTTCATTCTTGGTGTTGCACATTCTTTGGGTTTGGACACATTTATAATGCCATGTATCCATCATCGCAGTGTCATACAGAATAGTTTCGCTGTCCTAAGAATTCTGTGTGCTCTTCTATCCATCCTTCCTGATAATCACTAATTGTTTTAATGTCTCCATAGTTTTGCCTTTCTCAGAATATCATCTACTTGGATCACATGGTGTGTAGCCGTTTCAGATTGTCTTCTCTCACTTAGTAATAGGTGTTTAAGTTTCCATAGGGTTTTTTTTGATAACTTGATACCTCATTTCATTGGATGACATTCAGTTGTCTGGATGTACCACATTTGTGTGTGTGAGTGTGTGTATGAGAGAGAAGATCTTGCTTTGTTTCCCAGGCTGGAGTGCAATGGTGTGATCATAGCTCACTGAAGCCTCAACCTCCTGGGCTTAAGCAGTCCTCCCACCTCAGCCTCCCAAGTAGCTGGAAAAACAGGTGCATACCACGTTGCCTGACTAATCAAAAAAAATTTTTTTTTGTAGAAGCAGGGTCTTCCTATGTTGTCCAGGCTGGTCTCAAAGTCCTGGGCTCAAGAGAGTCTCCTGACTTGGCCTTCCAAAGTGCTGGGATTACATGAATGAGCCACTGTGCCTGGCACTACCACAGTTTATTAATTCACCTATTGAAGAATATTTTAGTTGCTTCCAAGTTTTAGCAGTTATGTATAACTGCTTCTATAAACGGCCATGTGCAGGTTTTTCTGTGGATATTAGTTTTCACTTTATTTGGACAAATAAAAAAGAGCATGAATATTGGATTGTTGAGCAATAAGCTTTGTAAGAAACTGCCAAATTGTCTTCCAAAGTGGCCGTACAGAGTAGGGTGACTATAGTTAAGGAAAAATGTGTTGGACTTTGATGAAGAACACCCTAAATACCCAGACTTCATCACTACACATTATATACATGTAGCAAAATTTCACATATACCCCATACATTTGTACAAATTAAAAAATAATAATAACAAAGTGACCGTACTATTTTATATTTCTACCAGCAGTGAAGGAAAGTTCCTCTAGCTCCACATCTTCTCCAGCATTTGGTGGTAGTTGCATTTTGGATTTTGGCCATGCTGATAGGTGTGTTGTGGTATCTTGTTTTAATTTGTATTTACCTGATGACTTACGAAGGGATGCTCCATATTCTATGTTTGTCATCTGTATATCTTTTCTGGTGAATTGACTGGTAAAGTTTTTGGCCAGTTTTAAAAACTGTGTTGTTTACTTTTTTCTTGTATTTGAAGAATTGTTTCTAGGCCAGGCATAATGGCTCATGCTTGTAATCCAAACACCTTAGGAGGCCGAGGCAGGTGGATTGCTAGAGTCCAGAAGTTTGAGACCAGCCTGGGCAATGCGGCCAGATGCCATCTCTACAAAATATACAAAAATTATTCGTGCATGGTGGTGCATGCCTGTGGTCCCAGCTACTTGGAAGGCTGAGGTGGGAGGATCACTTGAGGCTAGGGGCTTGAGTCCGTAGTGAGTGGTGATTGTATCACTGCACTGCAGTGTGGGTGACAGAATGAGACCCTGTCTCATAAAAGGAGAAAGAAAAAGAGAGAGAAAAAAATGGTTTCTGTATTTTGGATAACAGTCTTTTGTCATATGTCTTTCGCAAACATTTTCTCTTGAGTTTGTGGTATATTTTTTTCAATTCTCTTGACAGTATCTCTCAGAGTAGAAATATTTAATTTTAATGAAATCCAGCTTCATGTATTGTGCCTTTGATATGTCTAAGAAAGTCATCAACAAACCTAAGATTATCTAGATTTTCTCCTATGTTATCTTTTAGGAGTTTTATAGTTATCCATTTTCCATTTAGGTTTATAATCTGTTTTCAGTTAATTTTTGTGAAATGTGTAAGGTGGGTGTCTAGAATCATTGTTTTGCATATAGCTGTTCATTTGTTGACAAGACTCTTCATTGCATTGACTTTGCTCCACGGTCAAAGATCAGTTGACTATATTTATGTAAGTCTATTATCTGGGCCCTCAGTTCTGTTCCATTGATCTAGCTATGTATTCTGTTGCCAGTACCACACTTTCACTTTTGTGAATACTGTAGTTTATAGTGCCTTTTGAAGTTGGGCAGTATCATTCCTTGAACTTTGTTCTTCTCCTTCAATTGTGTTTGTTATTTTTATTTATTTATTTATTTTTGCCTCTCCATGTAAACCTTAGAGTCATTTCAATATCCACAAAATAAGTTACTGGAATTTGAGAGAGATTGCATTGACTCTGTAGATCCAGTTGGGAAGAACTGATGTCTTGACATTATGGAATCTTCCTTTCCATGAACATGGAATATCTCTTCATTAATTTAGTTCTTTGATTTCCTTCATGAAGATTTTATAGTTTTCCTCATGGATATCTTGTATATATTGTTAGATTTATACCTAATTATAGGTGTTTATATAAATGGTAATATGTTTTTTATTTCACATTTCATTCCTTCATTGCTGGTATATAGGAAAGTGATTGACTTTTCATATATTAACCATGTATACTGCCTATATGCTATAATCACTTATTAGTTCCAGGGGCTGTTTTGTTAATCTTTTCAGTTTTTCTACATAGACAGTCATGTCACCTGTGAACCAAAACAGTTTTAATTCTTTTTTTTTTTTTGAGACAGAGTCTCGCTCTGTCTCCAGGTGCCAGGCTGGAATGCAGTGGCACAGTCTCGGCTCACTGCAATTCTCCTGCCTTAGCCTCCTGAGTAGCTGGGACTATAGGCGTGCGCCACCACACTCAGCTAATTTTTGTATTTTTGGTAGAGACGGGGTTTCACTATGTTGGCCAGGATGGTCTCGATCTCTTGACCTCGTGATCCGCCCGTCTCAGCCTCCCGAAGTGCTGGGATTACAGGTGTGAGCCACCGCACCCAGCCAACAGTTTTATTTCTTTCTTCCCAATCTGTATATTTTTAATGTACTTTTCTTGTCTTGTTGCATTGGCTAGGACTTCTAGGATGATGCTGAAAAAGCATTGAGAGGGAACATTCTTACTGTATTCCTGATTTTAGTGGGAAAGTGTCAACTTTTTCACCAACAAATATGACATTAGCTGTAGGTTTTTTGCAGTTGTTCTTTATCACGTTGAATAAATTCTCCTCTATTTGGCTTTTGTTTGTACACTTTTCTCCTAAAAACTGATCTTTTGAAGACTGCCTTTTTGCATCTCACATCTTCTTTTTAAGTCTTTTATCTGTAATCAATTCTGAACTAGCAAGACACTTTTTAAGTATTTTCACACTTAATGTGTTTGTATGTTAGTCTTTTATCTGATGCTTGTTTTCTTCCTTTTTTCTTCTGCACAGTTTTCCTGAACTGCCATTGATATTCATGAAAAATTTATGGCTGGAGCATAAGAATGTACTAGCATTTGTTTAATTTTCTGCTTATGTTTTGTGCCTTTTAGTTATGCTGAGAGCTTGAGCTTTATGTAGCTTCCTTTTGTTGCAGTCTTTGTGTCCTGTGAATTCATTAATATTCTATCACTTTTATTTTGTAGATTCAGCAGGATTTTCTAGTTAGACAGTCTACATTCTTGTTGTTATTAATGTTTTCATTTCTTTTTCTTACCCTGTTGTATTGACTGTAACTAGAGAAATTTGTGATTTTCAATTTCAAATTCACAATTTATTTATTTATTTATTTACTTGTATTTTTGAGACAGAGGCTCGCTCTGTCACCCAGACTGGAATGCAGTGGTGTGATCTCAGTTCACTGTAACCTCCACTTGGGGGTTCAAGCG
Source organism: Plecturocebus donacophilus (assembly GCA_004027715.1). Taxonomy (NCBI): domain Eukaryota; kingdom Metazoa; phylum Chordata; class Mammalia; order Primates; family Pitheciidae; genus Plecturocebus; species Plecturocebus donacophilus. The sequence goes on along the minus strand of PVKP010017893.1, from coordinate 39,085 downwards.
ATTCTTGTGCCTCAGTCTCCCAAGTAGCTGAGATTACAGGTGCACAACACCGCACTGCCTCATTTTAAAAATATTTTTAGTAAAGATGAGGTTTCACCATGTTGGCCAGGCAGGTCTTGAACTCTTGACCTCAAATGATCTACCCGCCTAGGCCTCCTAAAGTGCTGGGATTACAGGTGTGAGCCACCATGTCAGACCTATTTTTCATTTTTTTAAGATAGAGTTTTGCTCTGTCACCAAGGCTGGAGTGCAGTGGCATGAGCTCACTGCAGCCTCCATCTTCCAGGTTCAAGTGATTTTTTTGCCTCTTCTTCCCAAATAGCTGGGATTACGGGCAGGTACCACTATACCCAGCTAATTTTTGTATTTTTAGTAGAGACGGGGAGTTCACCATGTTGGCCAGGCTGGTCTTGAACTCTTGACCTCAAGTGATTCACCGGCCTCGGCCTCTCAAACGGCTGGGATTACAGGTGTGAGCCACGACACCGGCTCAAATTCACAAATTTGAATTCACACCAGAAGCATGAACAGATGTTCTCACTTTGTCCTTCAGGGCAAGGGGAAAGTGTTCCACCTTTAAACGTTGAGTATGGTATTAGGGTTTCATTATATGATCTTTATCATATTGAGGAAGTTGTCTAATTGTTTTTAAATATGAGTACATCTTGAATATTTTCAAATGCTCGAAATGCACCTATTACAATCATCTATTCTGTCCCAGTGGTATATACCTATGTCTTTATACTAGTTCCACAGTTTTGGTTACAAATAGCCTTGTAGTAAATTTTGAAACCAGCTGTTCAAAGCTAATTGAAGTCCAATTTCATTCCTGTGTTTCAAGATTATTTTGTCTGTTCTGAGTCCCTTGAAATTGCTAATGAATTTTATGGTTGATTTTGCTACTTCTGCAAAAAACGTCATTGGAATTTTTATAGGGATTGCATTAAACCTGTAGATTGTTTGGGTGGTATGAACATCTTAATATGAAGTCTTGCAATCCATGAAAATGAATTGTCTTTTCTATTATTTGTGTCTTTGATTTTTTTCTGCAATATTTTATACTTTATAGTCATATTTTCTAGAAATTTAAAGAAGAGAAGAAATTAATGTATATGCACTCTCATTTTTACTGTTTTTCTCTTCATTCTCTTCATTTATGTCTTCATTCCTTCAGTAGACTCAAGTTTTCTTTTGTTTTTGTCTGAAGAACTTTAACATTTCTTGTAGTGAAGGTTTGAGAACTAGGTTAGAGTCCTGGAAGCCAAGTGAATAAAGTTTATCAAGAAGATGGATGTGCTCAACCTTGCTGATAAGTGAAGAAATAGGAGGAATGAGAATTAACCCTTAGATTTAATAACTTGTAATATAAAGTCTTTTATGATGAAAACAAATTATTAGTAGTTGAGGAATTAGCAGTTCAGCCATACTCTTATGAAACACACATTCTTTTGGATCTCATGGATTTCTAAATTTGAACAAGAGGTCATTGTCAAAGTAGGCATGAAGGTTCATTGCCATGTTATGTTTAATAGTAAGACCAGCCTGGACAACATGGTGAAACCCCATCTTTACTAAAAATACAAAAAATTAGCTGGGCATGGTGACGTGCACTTGTAGTCCCACCTACTCGGGAGGCTGAGGCAGGAGAATTGCTTGAACCTGGGAGGTGGAGGTTGCAGTGAGCTGAGACTGCGCCACTGCATTCCAGCCTGTGCGACAGAGGGAGACTCCATCCCCCACCCCCAAAAAATGAAAATGTAAAACTACAGTGATTTGGAAAGATCTGCATGACACATGGGAAAAACAGTTATTGAAGAGCATGTTTTAAGTAATTTTCACTTACACATATGCAGTTTTCAGTCTGTGTATCAAAATGATATAGTGGTTATCCCTAGGTGGCATAGGCAGTATTTTGATTTTTTCATTTGTGTATTTTCTTTTGTGATGTGCCTGTGCAAGTCTTTTGCCCATTTTAAAATTTGGTATGTGTATGATTGTGATTTTTCCTTGATTTGAAGTGAGTTAAAAACAATTTTGCTTATATTGCCACTCTTTTCTTGCTCTGTGGGTTGCCCTTTTTCTTTTTTCTTTCCTGCTTTTTTTTTTTTTCGATGGCGTTTCACTCTTGTTGCCCAGGCTTGAGTGCAATGGTGCAATCTTGGCTCATTGCAACATCCGCCTCCCAGGTTCAAGTGATTCTTCTGCCTCAGCCTCCTAAGTAGCTGGTATTACAGGCATGCACCACCATGCCCGGCTAATTTTGTATTTTTAGTAGCAGAGTTTCTCCCTGTTGATCAGGTTGGTCTTCAACTCCTGACCTCAGATGATCTGCCTGCCTTGGCCTCTCAAAGTGTTGGCATTACAGGCTTGAGCCACCACACCCGGTCCTGCCTTTCTTTTCTTTTCTTTTCTTTTCTTTTCTCTTTTTTCTCTTCTCTTTTTTGAGGTGGAGTCTCACTCTGTCGCTAGGCTGGAGTGCACTGGCGTGATCTCCGCTCACTGCAACCTCTGCCTTCTGGATTCAAGCAATTCTCCTGCGTCAGCCTCCTGAGTAGCTGGGACTACAGTTGTGCACCACCATGCCCAGCTAAGTTTTTTTTTTGTATTTTTAATAGAGATGGGGTTTCATCATGTTGGCCAGGATGGTCTCGATCTCTCAACCTTGTGATCTACCTGCCTTGGCCTCCCAAAGTGCTGGGATTACAGGCATGAGCCACCGCACTCGGCCACCTTTTTTCTTTTACATCTAGTTCCTTTGGAAGAATTGAGATATATTGTGGTATGTTTTGCATATCACAAAACTAATCCACATATGTAGTCCAGTGATGCACCATCACCATAAATCAGTTTTAAAACATTTTCAATTTCTGTTTTCAGTGAACAGAAATTATTTTAATATAGTCTAATTTATTACAGTTTTCTTTGTAGTTAGCAGTTGTATACTATCTAGAAGTTTTGCCGAGTCCCAGGTCAGGAAGATGTTCTATGGCTTCTTCTAAAAACTTTACTGTTTTGTCTTTTAAACTTAGATCTGCAGTCTATCTAGAATAGATTTTTTTGTGTTTCTTTGTATGCATGTGAGAGGGTAGGGCCCAAAATATGTTAAGAATATCTAGTTGATAGAGTCTTTTAGTCAAACGACCATTCTTTTGCCACTGCACTGAAGTGTGTCACCTTGGTGTTTTAATCTGGTGACCTTATATATGTGGATCTGTGTTTGAATGCTGTTTCATTTCATTAATCAACTTGCCTACCTTTATTTCTGTATAACACTGTTTTAGTTACAGTAGGTGTATAATAGATCTTGATATCTCATAGTATAAATCTTCTAGCTTCATTCTTCCAGATTTACTTGGTTCTTCTTGGCCCTTTATATTTCCATATAAATTTTAAAATCAGCTCTTTTTTGGGGTGGGGAGGGTGATGGGGGACATAGTTGGGGAGAACAAGCTTGCTGGGTTTTTGATTGGTATTGTGTTGAATTAATCGTCTCTTAGTCTTTAAGCTTTTGTCAGGTTTAGTTTTCTCGGTTTTCATTGAATGATATAATCTCTCACTAAGTGGTAGCTACTATTATAATTTGTTGCTTTATAATTTCTTGGGTAGGTTTTGTGTTTGAATCCTGGATGAATCCACTAAGTTACAGATACAGAAAATGACTGTGATGTGGCATGTATGATATCTCTCTGGCTTTGGCTGATATTATTGATAGATGCTTTCATGTTTCTTTTAAAATGATTTATAGTAGAAGCAAGAATAAAAGTTTCCAGTTTTATTATTTTTTTCCCCTCTGAGCCGTGTTGTGTTGTAGGTGCTTTGCATATGTTACTTTTATTCCTGCAACATATGCAGTATTATTCCTATTTTATAAAAAGAGGGAACTGAACCCAAGAGCGTGGTTCAGTAACTTACCCTAAGTCACAGTTTGTAATTGGCAGGGCTTGGGATTTGCATTGGAGATGCGTGGCTTATGGGACTCTACACTTCAGCTGACTGACTTCCTCAGTGGTGCCATTCTTCATGACTAAATATGTTTTGGCTGTTTTTCTGTTACTGCTTCTAAAGCACTTTCTTTTCTGGCTTCTTCAGTGAATGTAAAAAGTTTTACAAGTTTTGCTTTTAAAGCCATCTTCAAAGTGTGAAGCCCTAGGAGCTTGTATGAGCATGCTCTGCCCTTGTCTGCTTTCTCTGGGAGACTCTGGCAGACTCATACCTGTCCTTCTTTTGGATTTTTTAAAACACTCAGATAATAAATAAATTTTCTTCTTTTATATACTTAGCTGAATATTTGGGGGAGGTAAGGATGACTACCCATTTGAAAGTAAACTTTGTTTCTTACCACTTTTTGTGAGGACCAGAATGGTGTTGCATGTTTTTCTTCCCTTCTATTTTGAATTCTTGCTAACTGTACACAATTTGGAAAATGGGGGAAGGAAATAAGTAGAAACCAAATGACCACTTTTTCACTGTGATTAAATAATAGGAAGATTAGAGTAACTGTAGCTAATATTCATCAAGTATTTATTATAGTTCTTAAGTACTATGCCAGGAATTATTCTAAGTGCTAAGGATACAGATTGAATAAAACAGCCAAATATCTCTGCCCCGTGCAGGTTAAATTTGACTAAAGGAGTCTCTATTAGTCTGTTCTCACACTGCTATAAAGAAATACCTGAGACTGGGTAATTTATAAGGAAAAGGGGTTTAATTGGCTCATGGTTCTGCAGGCTGTATAGGAAGCATGGCAGCATCTGCTTGGCTTCAGTTATGTCAGAAGGCCAAGGGGAAGCTGGCACTTCACATGGTCAGAGCAGGAGGAAGAGAGGGATGAGGTGCTACATACTTTTAAACAATCAGATCTCGTAAGAACTCACTCTTGCCCTGACAGCACCAAGGGGGGTGGTGTTAAACCATGAGAAACTGCCCCTCGATTCAGTCACCTCCCACCAGGCCCCACCTTCGACACTGGGGATTACAATTTGACAAGAGGTTTGGGTGGGGACACAGATCCAAACTGTGTCAGAGTCCTTCTTGGGTGCCAGGATTATCTTTTAAAATTTTCTCACTCTGCCAGGGAAGTCCCTTTTTCACCTCAGTTTTATGGACAAAGACGTAGGCACAGACAGGTCAAGTTGGGTGCAGGACTGCTGGACCTTACAGTAAGAGTTTCTATTTCCCTAGACTACCTGTATCTGGGGTCTTTGTGTGAATCCTTTGCTTACTTTTTAAAGTTAAACTTCCAAATCAGTTTTCCTTGCTGTTAAAAAGATATAGGTCTACTTTAAGGAAAATTTAGGTAGGATATATAAGCAAAAATAAAATAAAAATTACAGAGATAATAATATTGTAAGCACATGGTTGCTTTTGTAGATACTAAAATACATTTTATTTGTAAAGATGAGATTGTACATATATATTTTGACTTGCTTTTTTCCTAATTAAAATAGTTTAGACCTTTTCCTCTATCATTTTTCATCTAAAATAGTGTTTCCATGACTTTGGGCAGTTAAGTACAACTCACAATGTTTGACACATCTGCATACCTTTTTTTTTTTTAATCTACTGACCATGTTTTTAAAATATGCTTTTTAAAGTGAATCAGAAAAAGGAGCTATAATCACTGCATGACTGGAAAATCAGTGGTGCTTACTGGCATAGATCAGTTTAAAAGTAAATACCATTAAAAAACCCCAACCTGTGCAACATACTGAGATCTTGTCTCCATAAAAGAAAAATAAAAAAATTAGCCAGAAACGATGGCATGTGCCTGTGGTCCCAGCTGCTTGGAAGGCTGAGGCTGGAATATTGCTTAAGCTCAGGAAATCGAGACTGCAGTGAACTGTGATTGTGCCACTGCACTATATCCTGGATGAGAGGACATGACTTTGTCTCAAAAAAAAAACAAACCCCAAACCAAAAACCCATATGACATTTTAGCCAGATACAGCTTTTTTTTTTTTTTTTAACAAAAACTTGAACAGTAGGCCAGCTCTTTTTGTTAAAAACAGCCAATAGCAGGTGTCAGAGAGATTCGAAAATATCTTTTGATGGAATTAGAATTGAAAGCAAACTGAAAAAGTGGTAACTTTTGCAGTATGGGATTTCTTACACTCCACTAACCTTTACCAGGGTTTTTCAGGGGTTTTTAAAGTAAGAAATGAAATTTGTGTTTATACCTAGTGTACATGAGATGTGTATTTATTTGTCTGTGTGTAATATATGTGTGTGTGTATATATATGCGCATGTGATGCAGGAGTTTTTCAGTGCTGCTTCTCCAGCTGGAGAGCTTTGCAGCTGGTAGTGCCCCGCCCAGGGCCACGCTCCGCTCCTGGCTTGCTGTTGGAGGTATAGACTGGCGGGCTGCTCTTGGCCCTGGCCCTGGCCCTGGCCCTGGTCCCACCCTAGTCTGCGCCTCGGCCAGGTGTGCCGCAACCTGCTTCCGCCCTGGACACCGGCATCTGGACAAGGTTTTGGAGACCCAGCAACCAGGGGACCCCAATGAGGGTGTTACAGCATGTCACAGCTCTGGCTCAGGGAGTGCCGAGATCTGGGCCCCCAGAAGGGTTGTAGCTCCTCTCTCCTTCCCGTAGCTTGCCTGGCTGGGCAGAGGCTGGTGGGGGGATGGGGGGCGGCGGGCGCGGGCGTTTCAGCCCATTTGTGTTACAGCTCACTTAATCCCGTGGCCGCCTGGCGGAGGACTACAGTATTACAACTTTTTTTGTACTGGATTCGGTGGGTCCTAAGTTCCTGTCCTGCATTCAGGAAGAATGAGATTATGCTCACAACCGGAGAGTGAGCAGGATGGAGAGTTTTATTGAGCAAGGGAACAGTTCTCAGCAGAGAGGGCACCCAAAACGGGTAGTCCACTACTTGAAATCCGGTAGTCCCCCAGTGTGGCTGAGTTCGAGGCTTTTAATAGGCACAGAATGGGAAAGGTGTGGGCCAGAGGTAGCATTGGAAAAGGCAACGTTTGATTGATTAAAAAGCGCTATTCAGAAAGAACCAATTGGGAAAGAGCTGGCAAACAGGAATAGAAATTCTCACCCCGGGTCTTGGGCTTCATCCAGAATCAGCAGCTGGGTCTTCAGGCTTCAGGCTGTTTTTAGCTTGAAGGTGGGGTTTCACCGGGGACCCACCCCTTTCCGCCTAGGATTTCGTTTGCCTCCTGCTGCTATCGTGTGTGTGTGTGTTATGCCTATATATTCAGGAAAATAGCTGCCATTTTTAATTGTAAGATATTGATTATAAGAAACATCTCTATTTCAGAGTTGTTAAAATGTGAGAGAAAAAATGCATTGTAGAATTGGTGAAGTAGAGGATATAATATGTGCTCTATTCTACTTCAGCCTTTTTTTTTTCTTAAATGCTGGTTAACCCTTAAATTGATATTTTAAACTATAATGGATTGCAGTCTCGAATTGGAAAAACAGGGACTTAAATTTTAAAAATATGAATCTTAATTTCTGCTTTACTTAAAAATCAATAAAGATGAATTTTAAATTAAAATGTACAAAGTAAAATAAAACTTGTAGGTGTGGAAGAACATCTTTATGATGTTAGGAGAGAGAAGATTTCTTGAACAAGATACAGAAAGCATAAATAATAAAGGAAATAACTGATATATTAAACCATTAAAATTCTGTTTATCGAAAGACACCACTAAGAGAATGAAAAGTTAACCCACAGATTGGGAGAAGACCTTTGTAATAATTTATTTGAGAAAGAAGTTCATCCTAATATATATATATATATATATATATATATATATATATAATTTCTAGAAATCAGTAAGAAAAAGTCTAACTAAAAATTGGTTAAAAGCTTTGTTATCCAGGCTGGGTGTGGTGACTCAGCCTGTAATCCCAGCAGTTTGGGAGGCTGAGGTGGGCAGATCACTTGAAGCCAGGAGTTCAAGACCAGCCTGAACAACATGACGAAACTCCGTCTCTACTAAAAGTACAAAAATTAGCCTGGTATGGTGGCGCACGCCTGTAGTCCCAGCTACTTGAGAGGCTGAGGCACGAAAATCGCTTGAACCTGGGAGGCAGAGGTTGTAGTGAGTTGGGATCATGCCACTGCACTCCAGCCTGGGTGACAGAGTGAGACTCTGACACACACACACACACACACACACCCCACACACCACACACACACGATTGGTGATGATGAAAAGAAAAATGTTCTACATTCATTCTTTCAGATATTTGTATTATTTCTTGTTAGAAATTTCAGTAGAACACAGTTTAGATTAATTAGAAGGAAACTTACTGCACTAAAATAATCCATATAACAAGAGTTTTAACCAAACTCCCAGTGGATTTAAAATTTATTAGTAGTTTACATTTTTATGAGATGGCAGAAAGAAAATAACTGGTATGTTCCTATATTTTAGCATTTGTCCGGAGGAAGGAGGTTTCCAGTCAAGTTGTTTGGTGGTGATTGCGTTAATGCATATGCATATATGGCTTTCTTTCTTCTGAATTGCTGTATGTGTATGAGAGTAGGGATTGCTGTTTTGAACAAACTTATCTCTTCTTTTTTAAAATGAATGCTTCAAAAAAAAATCAAAATGAATGCGTCTGGCTTTCTAGTGATTTTAATTTCCAGCAATGTGTTGGCAAGATTTAGGCTTTAGGGTCCTAGGTATAGGTAACAGTAACAATAAAAAGGTATTTGGTTTGCCTTTGCCAGTCATCGTTCTATGTATTTATCTTTGGAATTTACAGCAAATAGTAATTGGTGGAATATATTTGGATTTTTCTGCTTGGCCTAATCTTAAGTGTATAATAATATCTTCCTGATTTCTGACTATATTTGGGATTTGTTTTTGTGACCTAGGATGGTATATCAGGCTTCACAAAATGCTCCATGGAAAATTGAGAATAATGTATAGTCTTTTATTGGATAGAAAGTTTGAGATAGATCTAGTAAATTAAGCCCTTCTTTTCCCTCCTCCCTTTCTTTTCTCTTCTCTTCTCTTCTCTTTTCTCTTTCTTTCTTTTTTCCTTCCTTTCTTTCTTTCTTTTTCTTTCTTTTTTTTCTTCTTTCTCTTTCTTTCTTTCTTTCTTTCTTTCTTTCTTTCTTTCTTTCTTTCTTTCTTTCTTTCTTTCTTTCTTTCTTTCTTTCTCTTTCTCTCTCTCTCTCTTTCTTTCTTTCTTGTCTTCTTTATCTATCAAAGCTGGAATGGTATTTAAAAAATAAAATTTGTAACTTTTCCCCTTTATGTACTGTTGCTTGGTGTGGTGGCTTACGCCTATATAATCCCAGCGACTTGGGAAGCTGAGATAGGAGGATGACTTGAGCCTGTGCAACATAGCAAGACCCTGTCTCTAAAAAGTGTTTAAAAATTAGTTGGGCGTTATGGTGTGAGCCTGTAGTCCTAGCTGCTCAGGAGGCTGAGGTGGGAGGATTGCTCGAACCCAGGAGTTTGAGACTGTAGTGAGCTATGAATCATGCCTCTGTACTCCAGCCTGGGTGACAAAGTGGAACCCTGACTCTTTAAAACAAACAAACAAACAAACAAACAAACAAGAAAACTTACTCTTCTTTTTCAGTTTTGCTTTTCAGAAATTTAAAACATAACTATTATTTTAAATATTTAATTAAATAATAAATATTGCTGTCCTTGCAATAAAGACCCTTGCTTTCCTTTTAATTTTAATTTTTCTGCTATGTTTTTGCTCATTTCTTTTAGCCTTTTTTGTATGAATTTGTTATTATGCTTACCTTTGTGTATACAGGGGTCTCCTCAATTCAGCTTTGTTTTATTAAAACATACTGGTTGCAGTCTATTAAATTGATTTCATAGGTCAAAACCAACAGTTGGAAAACACCCAAGACATATTTTTCTGTGTGGAAAGTACATTGATTTCTGGGTAGAACAGACTTAGGTCTGAATCTGTGTCTCTCATTTACTAGCTGTGTGACTCTTAACTGTTCGTTACTTAATGCAGAATTTGCAGCATTTTTAAAGTAGAAAACTGATTCCTCATATAACTCTCAAAGTAGGGAATTTTCCAATTGAAATACATTCTGTGTTAGTTCGTGGCTCCTACTGACAAACATATATCACTACTAAGAGCCTGTTGTACCTATACATAAGCTAAATGAAAATTGAGGCTAGGTCATTGGAACCAGCCTACCACTTCTGTTGATTAGTATGAAAGTGAGAAGGGAGGGTTTGCAAAAGATATTCTAAGATTATTGAAATGCTATGAAGAAAGAAGGAATTCTAGGTGGTAGCTGAGATTCCATAGCAGATGCGGTCTTGCTGTACTAAATTACCCAGTTGATGGAAACATCTTGACAAATTTTCAAGTCACAATACTGTGTAATTTTTTTGTTTGTTTGTTTTGGAATAATGATGCAATGGGGTACAATTTCTCAGGCTTTGTTTAGTTTTATATAGAGTTCAATTTCAGAAATGTAATTTACATCTGGGCTACCTAGAATGCATTTATTTGCCTGGGTGAGGCCTTTTTGTATTGGGGTCACAATGTTCATGAAAATGCACAGATAACAAGGAAAGTTACTTTTGTTAACCTGTTCATCATATTAAAAAACCACACTATATGTATTTCCACTTATTTTTTATTTTGTTTATTATTACTGTTTTTTTATAGAGATGAAGTTTGCTCTGTTGCCTGGGATGGAGTGCACTGGCACAATCTTAGCTTATTGCAGCCTCAAACTTCTGAGATCTTCTCACCTTAGCCTCCTGAGTAGTTAGGAGGCTTGGCTTATTTTTACATTTTTTAAGAGATGGAGTCCGTGTTCTGTAGGATGGTCTCAAACTCCTCGCCTCAGGCTATCCTTCTACCTTGGCCTGGAATTATAGGAGTGAGCCACTGTGCTCAGCCCTTCAATTTTTTTTTAAAAATAGCAGTGTTTGGAATTTGATTATTCTTCCCATCCTCTTTCATTGAACATATTTGTGATTAGTGGTATGAAATTTCCAAATCTGACTCTGAGGGTAAAAAATTATGGCTTGCATAAGAGAATTTTTTATTCTTGCCGTCACCTCTTATTCCTGTACCCTATATACGGAACAAGTATCCCTTATCTGCCTGGGGCCAAAAGTGTTTCTGATTTTAGAAAGTAAACTGGTTGGAGACCTGACTAATTGAACTAACCAGACAGCCATCCAAACCAATCATCCTTAGAATGGAAACTTATGCTACTTCCAGTTATGCTCAGAATTCAGTTTATGAAGACAGAGTAACTGTTTGTGCCTGTATTTTCTTTTCTTTCCTTTTTTTTTTTTTTGAGACAGAGCCTCGCTGTGTCGTGTAGGCTAGAGTGCAGTGGCGTGATCTCAGCTCACTGCAACTTCCGCCTCCTGGGTTCAAGAGATTTTCCTGCCTCAGCCTCCCAAGTAGCTGGGACTACAGGTGCATGCCACCACGTACAGCGAATTTTTGAATTTTTAGTAGCAATGGGGTTTTACCATGTTGGCCAGGCTGATCTTGAACTACTGACCTCGTAATCTGCCCACTTTGACCTCCCAACGTGCTGGAATTACAGGTGTGAGCCACTGCTCCAGCAATAATTTTTGAGGAGAGATAGATCAAAATTACTTGGAGAACTTGAAAGAAAAACACATGCCTAGGCTCCTCGTGTTCCATGGTCAGCTGTGTGTGTGTGTGTGTATGGCTTCATGTTATGTATAGTTCTTATTCACACCCCGAGTCCATGGACCTCTGGTAAAGAATCACTGATAACCATGGTTTGCAAATAGGAATTTAATGGCAAGCAGGACATACCCCCAAATTTAGAAATCAATATACTCTGTGAATTACTCTACTATGGTGAGGTCAGGGTGTATGTGAAGAGCATGGCAGACTGTCACAGGGGCCAAGGAAAGATGCCTATGGAGAAAGAAGGGCCAGGCTTGAGGTGGTAGTGCTTTAGTATATTCTCCCATGGCACAAGTTTAGGAGCTCACATCCCTAGAATACTGGTTTTCAAGTGGAGAGAGTGATTCAGCCCACTTCCTTGGGACACTTGGCAATCTGGAGACATTTTTGATTCTCACAGTCGGAGGTGTGGGATTCTGAACCTGGTATAGGTACTGGCCAAGGATGCTGGTAACATTCTGTAATGCACACCACACCCCACACAACAAAGAAATATCCATCTCAAAATGTCAAAGATACTAGTATTTGATCTGCCCGAGAGTGTAGCTGCTTCTTCCTAGATTGTATCTTCCTAGATTGTTACCAGTATCAGAATAATAGGAGGGTCTGCATTTTAATCTGTTTATATGTGATGCTCCTTGGTAGACATAAGAGGAGAGAAATGATGAGAAGGGTAGAAAGTAAACTGGTTGGTATTTCAAATAACTTTTCCTTCTCGTAAGTGTTGGAGATTTAAAGATTTCAACTCTCAGATTGGCCATGGTTTCACATGAGAGTTTGGATGTAGGGAATGACTTTTCTTTTCTCTTGGGAAGCTCATTGTTTTTTCTTACCTCACCCTTGAACCTGTGACCTTTTGTCTCTTGCCTTTAAAGAATAAAATTCACAGTGAAAATAAATTATGGCTTCCATAAGAGAATTTTCTATTCCTGCCATCACCGCTTATTTCTGTGACCCTATATATGAAATGAGTATCCCTTATCTGCCTGGGACCAAAAGTATTACTGATTTTGGAAATGTTCAGATTTTAGAATATCTATATTATACTTTTGGAATTAGGATTTTTGCTTGTGGGATGCTCAACCTGTAGCAGGCTGAGAAAGATGGGGAATAGGAGAGGACTGTATTTTATTTACCAAAATGGGTGTTTCCTTTGTCTTGCAAAAGTATTTGGTAAAAAGGGAGGAAGGAATTATGCCAGGCTATTGCTCTAGTCCAGTGTTTGCCACTGTGTGCTGAGCTATTATTAATATTATTATAAAAGGGGGGCTGTCCATGTCCAACAAACTTGGGAAAGTTGGATTAAATGTATTTAACATAATTTTTAAATAATAGTATATTACAGAGCCTTTCGTATCCTAATGGAGTGTATTGTAACCTCTGAGAGACAGATATATCTATATCTATATATAAAAATATATATAAAATAAATATATCTATTATATATATATATCTGATTAGAGTATATGCATTTATGCATACACACACAGAGCGAGAGAGAGAGCGCACTCTAGAGTGTAAGGACACGTATGGCATTTCTCAAACCTAATTAGACTCTTGGATGCTTTTTTCTCCAGACATCTTTTGTATCACCTGGAATCCTCTTTGAAATTGATCCTCTGGTCAGTGTAGCTTGAGAGCAGCATTTTCCCTTTGGTGTCTTCTCCTGAAACCTTTATAAAAGAAGTTGGAGAGTATGTAGGATGGGAGAACTATTCCAGCACCCATGGTTTATTAAAAACAATTTTATTAAATTGTATGTCTAGCCCCTTTTATGAAGCCTTAGAGAATAGTTGCTATTTTCTTCAGGGGATTATTTCCTTCTCAACTGTGTAAGTAAGCATCATTTCTCTGTTTTGGAATAATGAAGGATGAAATTTTCTCACTGTAGAGACAGTTGTTTCTTGTGTAGCGTGCAGGGACTTCTGACATTTCTTGTGTTTCCTTCTTAAGTAAAGAAGAAGGAAAGTTCTTAGGTCACAATAGCTCTGGAGGATTCTGGCTCCTATATTTCATAAGCTTTTAGTTTAAAACGTATATACATCCCTCATATGTTTCCTCTGCAATACCTGGAGACATGGGGTGGGGACTGACTTCTCATCTCTCTTCCATTTAATTCCTCATTCCTTACCATGCTCTACCTTGCATGTTTCCAGCCATTCTTTCTCCTTACCACTCTCAGAACACAGATATTGTAACTACCAAACTCAGGGGATGTGTTACTGAGTCACTGCTCCCCCTTTGTTTATTCCCCCAAGGAAGCATGCTGGCTTTAGTAACTCTTAGGTCCCTTCAAGATAGCAGTAAAATGAAGATTATGTGGAGAGACCTTCATAAATACTTTGTTTCCCCGTTCTTCATCCCATTCAGGATTACTTACTGCTTTCACGACTCCAGCCGTGTTTTGGGCCCTTGGACACACTGCCTTTCTCTCTAGCTCATGGTTGGTTTCTACATAGAGTGTCCACCTGCCTCTCTCTCTTTCTCATTGTGGAGCTTGGTGCTATGAGATTTATAGGATTTTACTGAGAAAGCCAGGTGATTTTCCCCATAGGCATCCATCTGGAGCTATCCTGTCAACATCTCTGAAATTAGAAAAGCTTAAGAAGATAACACAGGGAAAAAGTAGCATCTTCAAATCAGAGAGTGAAGTAATGTTTTTGGGAATACCCGTTATGCACTAAGCATTGTACAGGGTAGTCTCCATCCCCACAACAACTCTGTGTTTGTATTCGTTCCAGAGGTAAAAGAACTTGCTCAGGCTCACACACACACATTGAGTGAGTGACTAAATCAGGAATCCACCTTCTCTTTGACTTCAAAGCCTTTGGCTTTCCTACCCCATCATACTGCATCCCTGATCAGAGCCAGTTGTGTGACCTGTAGAGTGGCTAGTGTTCAGTGGTGATTCTTAAGTCTTTTCCTACATGGATTGTTTGGAAATACTGGGTAAATAGTTCAAACATTTTAGGACTGGAAGAACATAAAGGGGAAATAGGGAAAATTTGAGAGAGGCTTATTCCCTAAAGGCAATAAATAGGATCTTATAAACACTGATAACTTAAATTCCTCTATAGTATCCTTCTGAATAATGCTATGAGACAAATGTTGCTTAAATTTTATACCCCCATCTTACGATTTTAGGTTTTGGAAGGAATCTTAGAGAGACTGCTATCTATAAATGAGTTAATCTTTTCAGAGCACAACTAGCCCACTTCCCCTTCTCATTAAGTTTCCATTTAGCCATTAGGTGGGAGCTTCAAAAGGGAAAATCCAATCATGTGTAATCTCTAGTTAATGGGCATCTATTGAGCGACTAGGTCACCAGAAAGAATAATTACACAGTACCTCTTTGTGCAGTAAACACAAAAATCAAAAGCTAATGCATTCCCAAGGCAAGCCAGATTGTTACTGGCTAACAGCATACTCTTCTTCAGGGAGAAGGTTGGGGTACCCACCATGCTTGCTAGGAAAGATTGCAAAGCCATTCCAGAAAAACAAGGCTATCAAGGGAGGAAAGATGAAGGCAGGGGGCCTTCTAAGGCTTTGCTACTTCTAGTTGCTGATTCCTTGGGGTGCGTTATTGAATAGCAGACCTTTTAGTAAATGTTTTGTGCAGTCATCAGAAACTTCATGGGTCTTTGGAATTTCTTGCCACAAGTAAAAGAATAGTGATGTCTGAGCTTGTGCTTCAGCCTAACTCCTACAATTTAGCCTTAGCCTTTTTTCTGAGCGCACCCAACCTTTGTAAATAATGACTTTATGTTTGCTTTTGTCTAACCACTAACTTCATTGATTTGTGAAAGATGAGCACATCTCCCTTGACTCAAAATGGCATGTGTTAGCCACAAAGCCAAATAGTTCTTGGATTTGTGTTGGTACACTCTAGCTTGAGTTTTCAAAATTATTTCTTATAGTTATTTAGGATTTGCAAAACTTGGTATAATTCAAATAACCTGTTTTTCCCCCCTTAGAACACTTCAGTTATGGAAGATCAAAATGAAGATGAGTCCCCAAAGAAAAATACCCTTTGGCAGGTAGGAATGACGGCGCACAGATTAGATAGCAACTGACTTACTGTAGATAGGATGCTCCCTCAGTTAATGTCCTCAGTGGAATCAAGAGCCAAGCATTTTTGTTTTCTTTTGTGCAGTTTTGCTAGTTTCAGAATCCACCCCAATTTATCTTCATTTCCTTAGGGAATTGCCATTACAAATATACTAAAGAATTTTGGAGTTTCCGCAAAGATTCTGAAGTGGCTGTAGCCTAAAATGTTCTGTCTATGGCCTCTGCCTAAGCCAAAGATGGACAGTGATGGCATCCTTTGTCACCAGAATGGCACCATGCCACACACCAGTGAATACATGGATGGCTTTTTCTCCTTTTGCTCTCGACCTTCACTCTTCTCTCCCATTTCCATGTCCTTTTAAACTCATCTCCTTCTCTCTTGGCTCTATTTTAAGGTTTGCCAGTTTTCTTCCCAATTCCTCATATATTTTTTTGTGTGTGAGTGGTTGGGGGTGTGGGGAGCAAGAAAGTTTCATGATTTGGTGTTTTATCAACCGTCATGGTACACATGGCTTTCCCCTTCATGAAGACAGGATTAAAAGCAACAGAAATCTAAGTCCGAAGATGATAATGTAAAAATAAGTTCTCTGGGTTCACTTGATTTGAAACTAAAAAGATAGATTAGTTAGCAGGAACAAAGTGCACCCAACACATTTAAGATGAAATGAAGCAAAGCAAAACAATGCTAGGAAGAGCTTGCTGGGCCGAGCATGTGGTTGGAAATAGAATACTGAAAATGTGCTACAGAATAGTGCACATGCCATTAGTTTCTTTTTAACATTGTGTCCAGACTGAATTTTGTACCCTCCTTCAGGTTTATTATTTTGCAGTGGGATGCTCTTTATTTACTATATATTTTTTTCAATTGGCAGTGGTTCTTAACAATTTAAGCTTTCAGTTTTTCTTTCATCTATCTTCCAGTCAACTAGTTAATAGTTATACAAGCACTCTAGGGAGGCTAGATGATTAGGAATCTGCCTGTAAATAAAATAACACTTTTGCTTATCAAATGAATTAATGCCTGTGAAGGTACTTTGTAAATTATAAAGCAGTATACTGATGCAAGTTGTTATCATTATATTTAACCTGTTATGAACCATTATTTTGGCAAATTATTTGAAAGAAAATATAGAAATAAAGGGGGAAGAAAGCTTACTTAGTTTCCTTTCTTAAGATAAGGCACTTTTAAGATTTTGATGTATATCCTTTACTCTGTCATGCTATGTTCCCCTTGTCATGAATTACTGTTATCATAATGCTTTATAAAATCCTGGATCTTGCCTTTTGTTTCGTAATATTATTTCATAAGCATGTTCTGTTGTATAAAAATACTAGTTTTTTTTTTTTTTTTGAAACGGAGTCTTACTCTGCTCCCCAAGCTGGAGTGCAGTGGCACGATCTCGGCTAACTGCAACCTCTGCCTCCCAGATTCAAGCATTTCTCCTGCCTCAGCCTCCCAAGTAGCTGAGATTACAGGTGCCCGCCACCATGCCTGGCTAATTTTTTTGGTATTTTTAGTAGAGACGGGATTTCACCATGTTGGCCAGGCTGGTCTCGAACTCATGACCTTAAGTGATCCAGCCACCTTGGCCTGCCAAAGTGCTGGGATTACAGGTGTGAGCCACCATGCCTGACCAAAATCTTATTTTATAAGTTAATTTTAGTGGCTTACATTATAGCTCTTAATGTTGACGTGTTAGAATTTGTTTTAAACAGTTGCCTATAATTGGACAGTTATTTCTAACTTTATTATATTGTGTTGGACATCCCTTTGCTTAAAGCAACATAGATGCCACTTATTACTGCCAGTATGCATCACAGCAAAGACTTTTCACTTTTCTATTTTTGAACTCTCAGTTTTTGTGTCTGTTAAGACTCAAATGTCTTACTACTATAAGCAAAATTGAAAAATCCTTGTTCAATGCTTCCCCCTGGTGGTACCTGGTGTCACTGAGCTTTTCCTCATCCACAATACAAGGGAAGAAACATTCCTAGACCATGGGGTGGTAAGATAAATTGAGTGGAAGATAGATGCCTTCCCATCTTATACTTCTAAATATGGACATAAGAACTTCAGACATGAAATTTATAAGATTTTTTGTCAAGGAAGACTGAAGACTCCTTTGGATATTTAAAAGGATGTCTTCTCTGGGATGGGTTTAGTCCACTTTAAGTTGGGGGACATACTGATAATGAAAGCTCTTGGTTCTTTCTATGCAAGATTCCTGAGATAAGTCCTAATGGAATTAATAGGTATTTGTAATTCAACCCTTCAGTCCTTAGAATTATCTTTTATGTTGTTTTTTTTCTGGTATTATGTATGAGGAGGCTGTTAGAAGAGTGAGACAGATTGCTTGACTAATATTTGATAAAAGTATTGAGTTTATTTTGTTTTTAGACAGGGAGGTTACTGCACCTCATAGTAGTTGTGGTTTGAGTCTAGTGACTGAGATTATTTTTAATGTTACTGTCCAGATGCAGTGTATGTAGTTTCAGTTTTAAAAAATGCATACTGCTTTTATGTAAGGACATGTAGAAAGATTTGATGAGAAATGCATTGTTAGTTTAAGAGTCTGTGAGTTGTCCATAAACCACCCATGTAAGATACAGAACTTTTCAAGTGCACATGGTTTATTTGCCTTGGGTCACTTTCTGAGTAGGTAATTAAAAGAAGGATGGGAAAGTCTAAACTATTTTGCCAGATCAGTAGCCCTGGGAAACAGTATGGAGATTGAAACTGTTGGGTAAAATGAAGCTTTTTGGATTGAATTGTTTTCAGGTTTCAATACAACACAGTTTATCTTTGTTATATAGATCAGTGCTTCTCAACATGTGGTTCCTAAATTCTTGGGCTCCACTCCAGACCAATAAAACCAGAACCTCTAGGGTGAGACCCAGCAACCTGTGTCTTTAATAAGCCCTCTTGTTATTCTGAGGCCTAGCTCAAGTGTGAGAACCATTAGCAAAGATGTACATAGCATTAACTTTCAACCTTGAGGAAGTAAAACAAACTGTTAATAATCAATCAGTTGCCACTTTGCCAAGTTGAGTGGGTTCTCTAAGATGATTATCTTCAGCATTAGTGCATGGTTGGAGTATATAGAGATACCCAGTATATATCTTTGGAGCATCATTTTATAATAAGCATTGGAAGAAGATGATTTAAGGTGCCTTTTAGAAATAGCTGTAACTTTGGCATTTCTTGTAGTGACTAATTTGAGGACACATAGCCTGAATACATTTTTAACTACTGAATGAATTAATAAAGGAATGAGTTTGGCTTTTGGGTAAAAGTGGCATTTTAAGATTAAATGCACGGGGTAAAAAATGTTTCTAATGAAATATTAACTAGATTTCTTTCCTCATTAAACTATTTTTTATTTTTCTAAAATAGATAAGTAATGGAACATCATCTGTGATCGTCTCCAGAAAGAGGCCGTCAGAAGGAAACTATCAAAAAGAAAAAGACTTGTGTATTAAATATTTTGACCAGTGGTCTGAATCAGATCAAGTGGAATTTGTGGAACATCTTATTTCACGAATGTGTCATTATCAGCATGGACATATTAACTCTTACCTGAAGCCCATGTTGCAGCGAGACTTTATTACCGCTTTACCAGGTAACTGTACTTGTCTTTTCAAAAGCTGAGCAGTGGAAGAATGCCCAGCCCAAGGACCTAGGTGGAGCTGGGTGGATATTTATGAAATGAATGAATGAGTACTGTGTGAGGCAGCATTTCTGTGGGACACATTCTTTAATATATGGAACTTGAGGAATTATAATTTAGTATCTAGGAAATATAGTGAGTGTCTTTAATAGCATTCATTATTGGTCATAACTGTTGCTTCATTTGGTTGTTTGAATGAGTTGATGATACGCTTTTTATTTTGATGTAGTTTAGAGTGTACACTTTGCCTTTATATGTAATTTTAAAAACCATGGCACTCTTTCTCCTTCAAACATAGTTTGTATGTTTGGGAAGTGTCCCAAAGTTTAGGACATTCATTTGTATCTGAAGTGACACTTAAGGAATGGCAAAAATATATTGGGAAAACTGGTAGCATGTCTTTATTATATTTCTCACAGCCTGTTTCTGCATCCTCTCCCTCACTACCCTCTTCCCATATATGTCTCATACACACATAGGTGTGTACACACACACACACACACACACACACACACACACACACATATACACACAGTTAAATTTACTTTGATTTTTAAAAGTAGACTTTATATTTTTAGAGCAGTTTGAGGCTCAGAGCAAAATGGAAGGGACAATGCAGAGAATTCCCATATTCGCAGAGACGCTCCCTCAGCCTGCTCCACTGTCAGCATCCCGCAGCAGAGCAGTGCATTTGTTACAGTTCATGAACTTACACTGATACGTCATTATTACCCTGAATTCATGGGTTACATTCGGGTTTACTCCTGCTCTTATATATTTTGTGGGTTTGGGCAAATGCATAATGACATGTATCTACTCTAAGAGTATCCTACAGAATGGTTTCACCATGCTCCACTTACTCATTCCCCTTTAATTTTAAAAAATAAATTAAAATTTGCTCTATTCTGTACCACCTTTTAATTTTTTCTCAACAAGGTGACGTCTTGCTCTGTGGGCCAGACTGGTCTCGAACTCCTGGGCTCAAGTGTTCCTTCTGCCTCAGCCACCTGAGTAGCTGGTACTACAGGCATGCACCACTGTGCCCAACTCTCCTTTGAATTTTGATTAATCATGAATTTTTTTCTGTTTCTACTTTTAAAAAAGATTCTCAATTTAAATTTGGCTTGGGTAAGATATAGAGATTTCACTCCTGTAGAGAATGCTGGCCAGAATGTTTTCCTCTGACATGTGGCCAGTGTAATGTGGTGGTTAAAATTGCCGTGTTTTCAGAATAAGCCTAGAAGTAGCCAGGGATGAGCCAGTACCGTTTTCACAGCCCGACCCCTTGTCAGAGCTACAGGAGAGCGGCTTAAAGAGTAGCCCTCCCGCAGCCTATCTATGATGTTAGAACACCAGGACTCCGTGTTCTAAGTCCTTCCAATCCAAACAGGAGCTGGGTTCAGGTCTCAGGCCTGAAACCTGGGGCTGCAAACTGACAAGCCAGCTTCAGATTTCTAATGTCTCCTCCAGAGCTTGTAAGTTTACCTTCCACACTGGAAGTTTTAAGGATATTTGAGAGTTAGCTTAGAAAAATCTGACACTGCTTCTTTTTTTATGCTGAATTGTAGGATGACTTGTTCATTTCTTCCATCAGAATTTCTAGAAAAGCAAGATACGAACCCTCTGTTTCTGGAATTGTAGTATTTAATTGCTGAAGGCGATCTTAGACATCACTTAGTCCTGTTTTTCATTGTGTGGATTAGGAAGCCAAGGAGAAATTAATTGGGTGAGATACCCAGAATCATACATCTTGGTTATGGTGGTGGTGGTGGTGTGAATGATGGTAGGGGTTGGTTCAAAAATTAGTACAAAGGCTAAGGAAAATTCCTTAAATCGGCCCCAAGTATTGAATGTAAGGATTACAACTCACTTCAGTAATATTCACTTTTAATTATGAGGGAGGGATGCAGGGAGGGGGAGAGGGAGACATGTTTTTGATGGTACGAGAGAATTGTAGGAATAGAAGTAAGGTGAGGCATGTGCACATGGTGCAGTTTCTCTATATGCACAGGGCTGAAACTCAGAAACCGATGGAATCAGGCTGCATCTCACACCAACAAAAGACAGAGTCGTTTTTTAAGTTGGCAGTTGTATTTATTCCTCATAAGTGATTTTAACTGGTGAGATGATGCCTTCATTTTTCTCAAGCAATTTCATTTATTGTTTGTTTTCTACTGTTTTGGTTTTATTTTCTTCCCTGTAATTTACTTCTGAAACATTTTAGAGTGCCAGGGAAATCACTTTATATTTGCAGAGTAGCCACAAGGTGGCACTGTTGAAGTTCTTTGATTTGCAGGGTATAGTTGAGTGGCAACCCCATCTCTTGGGGAGTGTACAGCCTTGGAGAAGTAGAACAGATGAACATGTGTTACGTATATAAATATGGTTAGTATAATTGCATACAATTCAGTTTTCATTACAGTGAATGTTAAGGCATTGTCCATATCTCTGTTAAAGTGGAATTTTGTGGTATTGAATATTACATGAAATGAATGGACCATTGGCTGGGACATGGAAATACTTTAGTTAAAATGCTATTTGTTTTAACAGGACTTGATCTGAACATACATACATATGTCAGTATATATCATACATGTGTATCTAATAGCTGAGGACAAGCTGGCCAAGTCGATTGTGTTAGTATCTAGTAGAGCTAGATTAAACATGGCATTAGTTCTTAACACAGACTCTGCCTTAAGAGCATCACAGGAGAAACAGGTCCATGTCCATGGTGATACTTAGATTTAATAATGTGTGGGACACAACTTACCAATCATTATACTAGTTAGGTGTATAGTTATTTCTGTACATCATCTTGATTTTGAGTTTTTGCTCTGTTGAAGTTGATGGTCAACTTATGACTTCATTTGATTGTGAAAACCATTAATTCTGTAAAAATTATCTATAATTTTGGCTTTTAAATGTTTGCTGTGAATATCATACCTGTCAGTATAGGGAAAATGGAAAATGTTTGTGGTCTCTGGCTCCTGGTTGGCTCAGTGGAAAAAGTGATAATTATGATACGCCTTTCTAAAAATCATAGTAAATGTTTAGTCTGCAGTGTCAATTTCTGCAGGCTGAGTTTGTGGTTTGTAAGAACTGTTGTTAATGGGAAAATTCATACCATGTAAAGTAGAGAAAGATTGTACTTCAAAAAGGGCGATAAGCGTTGGTGATCTGTTTGTTGAGGTGTCTAAGCAATTAAGAGTTTTGCAACACTTGGCTTTCAGGCCCTGGTTTATTCAATTCTCTTATCACCAAGAAAGGATGATAAACCATTATGGACTGTAAATGTGGCAGGTTAGATTAAAAGTCCTAGGAGATGTGGAAGAACCAGAGTATAGACAAGGCTCTAGGTTGGGTACACGGCCAGAGACCCAGCGTGACAGTGGGAAAAGCATGGATGCTGGATTCACACAGGCCCTTGGTTTGAATCCTAGCGCTTGCACTTTGTAGCTGTGTGATCCCACTTTTTGGAGCTTCAGTTTCCTCATCTGTGTGGGAATAATAGTAATGGTTTATTGCATGAGAATTAATGATAATGTGTTATGCCTGGCATCTGTTGGGTATTCTGAGGATGGCAGCTTAAAAAAGAACCCAGAGAGGCAGGAAACACCTGCTTCTCCAGAGGTAGTAAGATTTATTGCTAGGAAATTTTAATTATTCACCAACTGATTTCCGAATTGATTCATCCTGACATCATATAGGTGTGTGTGTCACTTTGTTGTTTTGTATCCTGGGTGTTTTATGGAAAAAGATGTTAGACTTTGTGGCCTGAGTTTCTTTTTACTTCATTTCTGACTGAATCCTTAGATTGGTGTTTTCCAAGTGAAAGGCATCCATGGAGGGACTGTTGCTGTTAGCAATTGCATTGTTTTCTTTTCAAACGTTTAGAACTTCAGATTTTACAACTAAATTTGTGACTAGGGAGCGGGAAGGAATAGCAGGGGTGGGCGGGAAAGGACGTTTCTTTGCAGCTGCTCTTTGAAATGCATTTCTAAAATAGTAAATGTTTCTGTAATTGTATGATCTAAGCAGCTGTGTTAAAACTGGTTGTAGTCAAGGGCATTGAATTGACATTTGAGTTTCATTTTGATACAGTGTTATTTACATATTGAGCTTTGAAATTTGTGCCTTTTAATTATTTTAATTTATTATTGAAAATTTTCCAGACTTTCATCTGGTTCCTGTAATTAGCAACAGCAGCATGTCTTCAGCACCGTGTGCGAAGTGTTATGGCCTCGATTTTCTGAGGCTGTAATATGTCCTCTTGTTGCCTTGGGAAGAGGGGTGGTGGTGGGAGATGGGGGAGTCTCAGCATGATAGAGTAATGAGAGCCAGACATGGGTACTTCAGAAAATGCTTAATTTTAACACCTCAAAGCATTTTTTAGCCCAGGCAAATGGACCACCTTATTCAGTAACCTCTTTGTCCTGAATAGGCTTGAAACCAGTAAGTTACATGGTCTGCATGGCTCCTGAGGGTGGCTACTCTAAGGTGCCTGAATAGAGATTGTGTGATTCCTGTTCTTCTCAAAAGATTTAAGGGAATACGAGACTTACACAAAGAAAATAGAAGGGCTTAACTTTTTGCTCTAGGAGATGTGTAATAGTTTTTCTGCAGAAAGTAGCAAGAAGATTATTGTGTAGCGGCCCTGTCCATTGATCTCCACTAAGGGGATTTTGGGGAGAAGAGAACAAAGACTGACATTTCTCCAGTAAACCTGAGGTATCTGGCTCCTTATTTATGCTGGCTTATTAACCTACCCAATAAGACTGGGAGATTCCCTCTGTATAAAATGAGGGCATTTACAGTACCTATCTCAGAAGGTTATTGTGCAGATTATATGACATGATTTATTTCAGGCATTTAATATCATTCTGATACTATGGAAAACCGAGATCCTAAAAGAAAAACAGATTTGCTTAAGGTCACATACTAGCAGTTGACAGAACTGAGATTCAACCTAGTTTATATCTGACTTTACAGGCAGTGTGCTTTCCACAAGACTGAAACATGCTGCCTCAGAGAAGTATGAAGTGCATTTAAAGTATTAGTCAGAGGAAATGGGTCAAATCTCAGATACCACTGAGATGTTGCTTAATTGGACTGATGACATTCGAAAGAAGAAGAAATAAGTATTAGTAAGGGACTTATTTATGTAAAAACTCATTGATAGCCTAGTTGTGAGCAACTGAGGGGGGAATCAAAGAAGACTAAAAGGGATATCATTGCTATAAACCAATAGTTCCCAGTATTTCAGCCTTATCTGGTGTTACTTCTTAAAAATACGGATTCCTGGGCCATACCATCTAGAGGTAGGTCAGGAGAAGACTGGTAGATTTAGTAGGTCAGGAGAAGATTAGGAGAAATCTTTTTTTTGTTGCTGTTGTTTTGAAAATCAGTAACCCTAAGTTGAGTCAGATATAACCACACAGGCTCATAGACCACCCATATAGATAGAAGGTTTGGGTACTGCTTTGCCATCACAGATGATGGGGGATATTGCAGCCTTTGAGGCCTGAAAAGGGAAGTACTAATGCATTCTTATTATTTATTTATTTTTAAAGGTAGAGTCTTGCACTGTCACCCAGGCTGGAGTGCAGTGGTGCGATCTCCACTCACTGCAACCTCCATCTCCTGGATTCAAGTGATTCTCATGCCTTATCTTCCCAAGTAGCTGGGATTACAGGCGTGTACCACCATGGCTAATTTTCGTATTTTTAGTAGAGATGGAGTTTTGCCATGTTGGCCAGGCTGGTCTTGAACTGCTGGACTCAAGCGATTCGCACACCTAAGCCTCCCAAAGTTCTGGGATTGCAAGTGTGAGCCACTGCACTGGCCCCTAATGCATCCTTTTCTTGCTGTTTGTTTCACCTCTCAGAGAGCAGAGGGTTCTAGAGGGGGAAGTAGTTAGGGATGTGTTTATAACCAATTAGGAGGATTTGGGTTAATGATATGGAAATAATATAAACCTTTAAAAGTCCTCAGCCTGGGCAACATAGTCAGACCCTGTCTGTACTTAAAAAAAAAATTTTTTTTTTTTTTTTTAATTAGCCTGGCATGGTAGTGCACACTTGTAGTCCCAGCTATTAGGGAGGCTAAGGCAGGAGGATTACTTGAATCCGGAAGGTCGAGGCTGTAGTGAGCTATGAACATGTCACTGCACTCCAGCCTGGGCAACAGAGTGAGATGCTGTAATTAGCTATGTTCCAATATTAAGTGTAGAAACAAGATAAGGAAGATAAGTACCTCGGCATTATTAGAAAGATTAAAAGATTAAAAGAGCTAAGTTTGAGATGGTTTGAGACCATCCCGGGCAACATAGTGAGACCTCATCTCTGCAAATAATCAACAAATTAGCTGAATGTGGGGGCACGTGCCTGTAGTCCTAGTTACTTGGGAGGTTGAGGTGGGAGGATTGCTTGAATCTAGGAGTTTAAGGTGGCAGTGAGCCATGATTACACCACTGTACTCCAACCTGGGTGATAGAGTGAGTCCCTGTGAACCTTTGAGAATGGGTACCAAGAAGATCAAACCCTGAATAATGTAAAATTGTCCAAAATGTTGAAGTAAACTGAAAGAGTTGAAGACAAAATAATTAATTATTTGGAACAACATTATAAAGAATGAAGGGATGGTGTGCTCAGCCAGATAGCATAGTGATAATAGAAAGAAACAACATATTTTCATTCTCATTTACATAATTCCACCCCCTCAAGAATGATGGCTTTAAAACAAAGGTTAGAAAAGTTATATTTGAGAAAGACGTGAAGATACTTAGGAATCACGTAGCTCCTATAAACAAGTAAGCTGAAATACATTGTATGCCTGGATGGTGGCAAAACCTGTGGTTGTGATTTTTCAAATTGTAGAACATTGTGAAGTAATTGAAAACCAGTATGCAGAACTGTTGGGTACAGTTGTGCCCTGTACAGCTTGTACAGTTGCACATGGCAGTCTTGCATGATGGCACCAGAGATGATTATGAGCGGACATCCTGGTATTAAGAACTTGAGAAGGTGTTTTCAGGGATTTAGCTATTCAACTTGATGTTGCACTTTAGCAGAATTCTTAGATGAGTTTCAAAGGCTAATCAGCCTCTGAAAAGATTGTGTATGGTTGTGTAAACCTAGAAGGATGTATATAGAATGTTAAAAGTTGTTCCTGTTTCTGGGAAATGGGGTTTAGAGTTCTAAAAATTTTTGCTCATCTACACTTTATAATTTTTCTATAATGAATGTGAACTAGGTATGTTTAAAAAGGGATACAGAGCAGCTAGCATCAACATGTAAGTGACAAATTGCATTACAACTTTATGTAATAAACCCCAGCATGGGAACATGAAAAGCAGGTATACCAAACTCACCTTATTTCCTTTTTGTATAAAAGTTACCAGGCTAGTAAGTGGGTCTGAAGAATGATGTAAAGATGGCAGTATCATCACAGGTTGGTTTTTCCAAATACCCGAGGACAGAATAGAGAGATGTGGGCTGGGCAGTGTCACATATAGATGACTACAGACCAGTGGCTTAGTGTGGGTGTCCTAGGCATATTGATGAGTGTATCAGTGTTAACCTGGAGGGAAATACTATAATAATAGCTACTGATAGCTAGTGTCATGGGTGCTGTCCTTGGTTCTGACCCGTTTAACGTGTTTACCAACACGTTTTAACATGTTTGCCTTAGTACTTTAGCCCATCATGCAGGTCTGGTGTGGAATACTCACTCTTCTGGATGTGACAAAAATCAGAATTCTCAAGACTGAAATGGATGGGTCAGACAAAGCTTTGAAGGTGAATTACAGTGAGGATAAATATAAACTTCACAAAGCTGCCCGCCCCCGACCTTTACAACTAGCTGTACAAATAAAGCATTAGGGGAAATTGTTTTAAGAGATGTTTTGTGGGGAGAGGCCTAGTATTTTATTCTTAACTTACTGCCATTTTAGACGTCTTCTGTGATATCACTGTCAGATGAAGACCGTGCGGGCTTTGACCATATTAACTGTAATATAAATGACATGTGGAATGGACAGTGGTCCCAGTGTAGTCTTTATTATCAGACCATAGCTTTGGTCTTTGATCTAGTCCAGAGTAAGATAATTTTAATACATGAAGGACTTGGAAATCATAACACCAGTGTAATAATAGTCATTCTTAGAATTGAAGAAACTTAAGTTTGTAAAGCATTTTTCATGCATCATCTCATTTTGATATTTTCAGAATCAGGTAGAGATTATTATCGTAATCTTACACAGATGAGGAAACTGAAAGCGTAATAATAATTTACCTACATCTGGCCTTTCAATACTGAGTTTAGTGCCACTATACTACTACTAGTTATTTTGAGAAAAAAGAACAGATACTAACCTTGTAGAGTGCTTTATTGTCTATGAAAGGTTTTCGTAACACTGTTTAATTTGATTCTGACGGTGTGAGAAAGGACAGTTGTTACTGGTGATTACTGTTTTATATGTTAGAGCACAAAAATTCAAGGCACAGGGATATTTCAGTATTTGTTTCATGTCATAGAACTAGTTAAGTGGTGAACCTGGGACTTGAGATGGGAATTTTCTGACTATACGTTCTGTGTTCTCGTCCCTACATAGAATAAGCCTGGGGATAAGCTTTATTTCTTGTAACTACAGAAGACGTGCTTATAATAACTTCTAAGATTCTAGGATTTGTAGACATGGGTTTACTGCTTTTGAGGATTTTCCCCATCTGTTTAGAACAGAAAGTGGTTACTCACAAAAGGTAGATGAAGAGATTGACAAAAAGACATTTAAGCACAATCGACTTTAATTCTTGGATTGCCATTTAACTTTTCACACGTTTTTCAAGATGTGTCGGTGTTTTCACTTTTTTGTCTTCTGAGCTTCCAGGGATGCACGGGGGGTATGGATTAATGGGGATATGATTTGTTATGAGAGACAGTGAATAAGATGGGAAGGAACACAAACTTTGAAGCAAGAAATATGAGTTCCAGTCTTGGTTTTACCAGCAGTAAAGCCAAGGTAGTGTATAATCTTGAGGTCTTTAACTCTCAGTGCGTCCTCTGTAAAATTTGGGGCATCATTGCCCCATAGAAGTGCTGTGAGAGTTATATAAAATAAAATTAAAAGTCTTTTATCATAATATTTGACAAATACAGAACTGTCCAAGATCAGCTTTTACACACAGAGAAGAGTTGCTATCAATTGTTTTATCGTAAAAAATCAGAACCAAAAAGAAGTGTATATGTTTATGTACTCATGAATTTGAATATCTGTAGAACTTTTGATTTTACTAAAATAGTTTACCTGGTTCAGAATTTCTTTATTCCTCTTATCTTTACGGAAATGATGGCTGGTACCTTTCTATCTCCCTTCCCATTCCTTCATGCCCTTTTCTGTTTTGTAGAGCAAGGCTTAGATCACATAGCAGAAAACATTCTTTCGTACCTGGATGCCAGGTCTCTGTGTGCAGCAGAGCTGGTATGTAAAGAATGGCAGCGAGTGATCTCAGAAGGAATGCTTTGGAAGAAGCTGATTGAACGAATGGTACGCACTGATCCCCTATGGAAAGGACTTTCAGAAAGAAGGGGGTGGTAAGTACTTGGGTTGCTTGTTCCCTTGAAAAAATTTCATTGATATAGAGTCAGCTTGATTACTCAAAAAGGCAATTATACTTGCAAATGTGCTGGCCTATTTTTAAAAAGTGGGGGAAAATGAGTGGCCAGAAGTTGGAAGAAAAAGTTAAAGATGTTAAAATTTCTCCTTCTGAAATGTGTATTTCCTTTATTAACTGTACTATGTAGTTTGAATGGGATTTGGCTTTTCAAAGCTATGTATTTATGCTTTTTCCTTCACATTTTTCCTAGCTCATGATACCATCACCAAAATATAGATATGACAAAAATATGAAAAAGTCAAGTGGTGCCAATTTGCTGTTTGTTATTACTTCTAGTTGAGGAAGTAATAACAGTGATAGGATTTTTCAGAGAAAACTCGTATCTCAGATGCAGCTTTATAGCTAGCGCTATGCTGTATGGCCTAGTTAACACAGAGAAAGAGCTACAGACAGAGGTGCAGATATGGGGCTGTATTTTCCTTATGAGTGAGGGTCAGAGCTGTATTTTCCTTATGGGAGGAAGTTTGATGTGTACTAAGTTAGATTTTTCACAAAGCTACATTAGTGCTTTTTATTAAACTCTATGGAATGAAAGGCTAGATTGTTGTGTATTAGTACTGAGAAAACAGAAGACCAGAATTATGTTAGAGAGCTGTGAATTGAGCTAAACTTGTCTCGAACATGTAAATTTATAAGAAATCCTGCTTTTGAACTGTTAAAGTTTAATGCAAGTTAAAAGACATGAAAGATATATCTTTGTCAGCACCGTGTTTAAATAAAATTCACCCATTTATGTGCAAAAATGTAACATCTGTTTGTTTTTATTTTCCAGGGATCAGTACCTGTTTAAAAACAGACCCACAGATGGCCCTCCAAATTCATTTTATAGGTCATTATACCCAAAGATTATCCAGGATATAGAGGTAACTTTATGATTTATCTGTTTTATGGGCTCTTTGTGTGTTGTTCTCAACTTTTTATGTTGCCTTAGAGTGTTCTTTTGTTCTAAAATCATAGAACTAATAATTTTTTTAAAAAGTTGAGCTTTTGAAGTAAATATGTCACTATGTATAATCTGCAGCTGTTCTTCAGAGAAGATGATGTCTTTTGCAAAGAATATATAACTTTTCTAAAACATGAAATGCTTCTACAAGGCTGCCAGTTAATTCAAACCTTAATCTAAAATCATCTTTTTAATCTAATCTGAGAAATTTTCCAAAATCCAAGTCCCTGTTTTTTTAAGTAAGCATCGTTTTACATTTTTGAGCCATCTCTAGAGAACTAGAGAAGGCACATTCTGAGTTTCCTCTGTACATTACTCATAGTTTTTCATAAAAATGACTCAGATATCATTCTAAGCAATAGTTAAATGGATTTTATGGGAGCAAATTATGCTCCTGGACTGTTTTGGATTTGAGCGTAACTTCACCAGACCAGTAAAACTCTGTAAACTTGATGAGAAACATTGGAGATGTTTGATACCGTTCATGTGTTCTAATTAGTTCAGTTTTACTATTTAGCCTTTTTCCTTGAACCAGGAAAGACATGCACAGGCATTTCTCATTAACTCTTTCACATGTGTTCTTGGCAGTTCTTGGTTACTTCACTGTTTCCTCCTTGGCAGAAAAGTTTAGCCTTTGCTAGGCAATGCAATATCACCTATAAAGTTATACTCGGTTTCCCAAATGTGAAGTAATCCTCTCCCTCAGGTGATAGACATAAAAGTAATTGTGCCAAAATTCATTAACAGAGAAACATGTGCTTTTTTGGACCCCTCCCCCCTTCCAGGCAGATGTGAATAATGGAATCATTCCATTAATAATAAATCTGAATGTGACTAGAATATCATTATTTAAAACACAAACTGTCTTGAGTAATCTGCTCTCTGGAATTATAAAGTAACCCTTTAAGGATGTTAAATAAAAACTTTTTGCTAGATAAATCATAAAGTTTAAGACGTAATTGACCATTTGCAATTCAAAACTGAGAGTAAGTTGCCCCTACTGTGTTAGTGTTAACTTTAATCTTAGGTTGATGTGTGTGTTGTAGGGAGATGGGGCTGTCTCTTACCCCTAGGTAGCTGTTCTAAGGCATTGCTTATGTACACTTCTTAGAAACTACATTACCTTCTGTATCTTTTTCCCTTGATGAGGGGCAACTACAAAGTTATCTCCAGACTTCTTTGAATAATTTTATCAAGAAATTCTTTGAAAAGAATGATGTTTAAAGTTAATTATGAAGAAACAGGAACCCTGGAAGAACTCTGATCAGGTTGAAGATATGGCAACATAGATTATTTTATTGAATCCTCATGACTGCTGTTCTAATTGACTGTGTGAATTCAATATTCTGTGGCATGACAGTATGTGACACCACCTGCCATCATCATTTCCTCAGGCTGAAATGATATTTTAAAGTGGGAGAGGAGGCAGATGTGAGGGGAAACAGCCCTGGGGAAAAACCCTATGTGACACATAACCTCTACATCATGGTGGTCTACCCAGTGGTTCTTAAAGTGTGGTTTGGAAAAACCCACTGGTTGGCCACAAAAGTCTTCTCCAGATTTTTGTGGGCTAGACCTCTTGATATAAGGGATGATGTTTATACTTTGGTATATGCACTGCTAGTAATAATAATAAAAGTAATGTACCACTAATAGCATTTACTTGTGCCAGATTGAGGGAATCTGTGGGGATCGCTGCCGCGTGAGGCCCCTGGGAAATGGGCCTCACCCTACGGTGAGCTTGAGCCCAGACACAGATCCCTGGTTGGGGGAGTCGAGCTAAGGGAAAGTAGCAACTGAGAGAGGAACTATACGTTATCCAAAATAATTAACAGACATTACTTTATGGATACGAGGACTTAGCCCTCCAGACCCTGCCTTTTCTATCTCCTTTTCTTCCGGCGCACGCTCTCTTCCAGGTTTGGGACCCTCTCGCTGGACGAGATTCCCGGGCTCGCGTTCAGTTCACAACACCAGATACTTTGTCAACTACTTTATAATGCATTTTCTCATTTAACATTTTGGACAAAATCTGCAAGGTAGGCCAAGTACTTATTTAAATTTGAGGAAACCTTAAAAGATTAAAAAGGTTAAACAGTTTAGTCAGGATCACACAGCTAGTGGGTAATTGAGTCTGTGATCAGCCATATACCCTTCTATCCTTAATACGAGTTTTTCACAATAGACCACTGGTACCACATCAGAATAGATTTTTTTTTAATTCCTGTTTTGGGAGTGTGTTTTATTCTGTCCAGAATAAACAATATAGAGAGTTCTATGTAGAGTTCTATGTAGAAAGTTCTTTCAGTGATCCATGGATCAAATGAGAGACTCTCATGGGCTTGGCTCTGTCCATATGGCTGGTATGAAGTCCTCACAAGCAGACTATAATAATTACAAATACCCATTTCGAGTCCTTGCAGTGTATCAAACTATGTTGGGTGATTTACATAGATTATTGTTTTTTATTCTTAAAACAAGGTGCATATTATTACCTTTATAATAAGGAGAAACTGAGACTAAAAGAAGTTTTAGAACTTGCTGTGTAATTAAGTAGAAGAGATGGGATGGGATTTTTAACTGAGGTCTATCTAGCTCTATCTAGGCTGAGAGTTGTCATTTTCAGAGTGGAAAATTCAAGAATTGAGGGAGAAAGAGGCATCTTTTATGCCTGCTGAATTTCAAGGTAGTCTTTCTCTAATCGTGTGAATATTCAGTGCCCTTGACTGTTCGTTGAAAAAAGGGTATGAATTAAGATCTAATTATTGGGCCCTGTTTTAGTTCAGTTATGGGAAAGTAGTAGGGTTTTAAGCACATTGCAGAAAGATAAATTACACTTGGAATGTCAAGTGGCTGTTTATGTCCCCCATCCCTCCCCAGTTGCCTGTACAAAGCTTCAGAGTCTCTTATGTTTTTTTCCCTTGTACTTTGCAAGGTTGCCAGTTCACAACACCTTTTTTTTTTTTTCTTTTTTTCCTTCTTCCTCCACCTGGACAGCTTGGCTTACGTGCCAGCTCCTGTAATCTGTACATTCTCAGATTTGGCTCTGATGAGCAGAAAGAGTTCATCTTTGAATCTGCCCTTCTACATTGACCCACCAAAAATTGGCTTAATTTTAAGGGAAAAATAGAGAACCTGGCATAGTGCAGCCAACTCGTGTTATTCAGGAAATGAGGATGTGAGAAATGGAGTCTGGGGAGAATAAATATGTATTGTAAGCTTTTTGCAAAGGTTCATCTCGCGGGTGTTCTTGCCACACATAGAGAGGGTTTAGAGGGTCTCTGAATTGAGAAGGAATTCCTAGAAAACCTGAGATTCACTCCTAAAAGTAGCAGCCACATTCTCCTTTGCTGTCTAGAGTCTTAGTTGTTGTTGTTATTATTATTGTTACCATTAATGGTGGGCTGACTGCTAGATACTTTGCTACAAGTGATTTAATTTAATCTTCAAATTGTCAAAGGTGAGATTTTACTCCAAAGCCCATGCTGTTTTCACTCTAGCATGCCTCCAGGTGTCCATTAACAGAGAGATAGGAGTTGTTATAACAGCCTTAGAGTTCTGGTATTCTGAACTTGGATTTTTCTCTTTTGCCATTTGAGTAGTGATAAGCTCCTTCAAGTAATCTGCCTTCTTCCTCTCTTCATTCATTGCATTAAAGCCTTTGAAGGGCTCTTCTTGGACAGACCACTGGGAAAATGATAGTGTGTTGTATCACACCTTTTAATAAGCCACATTTTATTCAGGGAATGCGGGGAGCTTTTTTTGTGGTTTGCGAACCTGATATTAACATTGTCCTGACCAGAAAATGTCAAAACTTGCCCACCCACCCAGTTGTGTTTAGGCTTCTAAAAATAATGTTATTCCTCTATACTCAGACATCTGTTTTCACTCTATTGCCAATTTAAATGCCGCTGTATACTCTGTGTATCATGGCTACTTTCCCAGTATTTTGAAAATTTGCGCAGGGTAAGGGGATTTTACAAGTTCTCAAAAACATGAAATGTTCCTCTACAGTAGCCATACCACATGATGGCTAAGCAAAATGATAGGTATCCACATAATTAAAGAGGTGCACCTGTGTATGACCTCTATTCCTGCTGCTGACATTAAGATAATAGTTGGATTCCATTTGAAGGCTGAGCCTCTCTTCCTGGGAATGTTTAGGGAAGGCTAAGTCTTGTTGGCATTAAATATCAGCCTAGACTGAGACAACAGTATCTGGCATCTTTGTGAGAATATATATATATATATATATTTGTTGTTGCAGCTCACTACTGTTTTTTGGTTAATGTTTTCAACAACTGAAGAAGAAAGTAACTGCTACCATTTGCTGGCACTATAACGAGAACTTACATGCATAATCTCATTTGAATCTTACAGTGGTTTTGAGACAGTAGATATTACCATTCCCATTTTTACAGAGTGAAAGGCCTTTGCCAAAGTTGCTACTTAACCTAGGTATTTTCTACCACAGTGGGCTACCTGCCAGTTTTAAAGATCTAGTTTTTATTTAAAAACAAAACACACACAAAAAAAACCCTGACTTATAAGCATTCAAATACGAGTCAAGGTCACCAGACATCATGGCGTAGTTTTTTAGGCCAGTGTAGTTGATAGGAAGTGCTGCTTTCTTGTGCAGGTAGCCTTGGGAATTGAGAAGAGGAACTACCCAGGGTTGGTGCACAGCAGAGCAGTCAACTCCCTGATCTGGCTCTGTGTCTCTTTCATGGCTTTTCAAAACAAGCTACACTTTGGGATTCAGGAGACTAATGATTTTTAAAACAGTCCTAGGTGAGGACTTTCTAAAATGACACATCAAGAAATGGCTGACAAACTATTTCTTTTAAAATGCAGAAACTTATTTGAGAAAAGTAGGCTTTTTATAAGTGTTGAGAAGCTAAGCTATTTGCTAACTGCCGTTCAACTTAGAATAAAAATCTAGTATCTAGCAGAGCTTTTGAGAAGTCTTCTTCCCTAGCTCTTACTTGAGGGCTGGGGATGGGGGTATAGCCCAGCCTTTAATGTTGTCATCCTCTCTGTCCAGACATCTCAGTGGACTGATGTATCACAGGCTGAGTATGTAGCCTGACCCTGACTCCTCTGTGTAGTCTTCTGTGCTACATCTTTAGGGTTTTGGGTACAGTTAAAGATTGTAGCCACATCACCCACTTCTAGTAAACATTTTAGAGTAGTGGGAGAGCATATAGGAAATTCTTTCTGGTATAGGGATTCCTCCCACCCCCTCTTTTAAATTAAAATAATTGTTTTCCCCTCAAACTCCCATGTGATAGTAAATGTGCTTTTTCTAGTAATTGAAATACAGAGCGTAACAAAGCTGCTTACTGATTCAGTGACTTTTTAAAGCAATTACATACCTCTTAAACCTAAGAATGGCTGTATGAATTTTAAGAATAACACCTGATATGTATGTAAAGACATACTATGAATTCATCACTGTAATACTTTGGGTTCACATGAAGTCATACATTCACTAAGAGGCACTGGCCACAAGTTAGACTTGTTAGCAGTACACCTGCCTCCTGATTTAGGAGTATTTTCCTGGAATACTTAGCATGTTGAGATGGCTCAGTCACTATCTAAAAATACATTGTTTCTCTAAATGATTCCAAGCATTGAGTTCTGCTTAAGAAATGCCTGTATTCTGGACCCCTTTTTAAACAGCTGCTTATCCAGATAGATCTGTTGTGTACCTTGATAGAGGTAGCAGAAGTGGGTTGGGTTAGTTTTTTTTTTTGGTTTTGAAATGTGCTTTTATATATCCAACATTTTACCAAGTCACTAGAGATGATGACCCAGGCTAGGAAGTTCTGACTTAGTGGCAGATGGACAGATGAGTATTTCCCCTCTGCTGGCATCTCCATAGCACCTCCTCGCATCTCCTGAGTGTTGGAAATATGCCGTCCTGCCCTCATGGATGTGTATGGGAGTTCCTTGAGGGAAGATACCATATTTCCAGGACTCTTCTTAAGCACTGAGGCCACAAATGATGGAAATATTCCCTTTTTAAGTATATGAGTGTCGATATCTCCAACCCTCCATTTCCTTTTCTGTAAAATGCAAACAATGATTCCTGCTTCAGAGTTACGATTAAATTAGCTACAAAACATATAAAGTGAGTGACATAGTGTTAGGAAAACATAGTGCCTGGCATATAGCTTTCAGTAAATTTTAACATTTTAGAGTGCACAGAAGCATACCGTCTTCAAAATAAAAAGAAATACAGCTTGTTAGCTGTCAGCAGAGCCAATAATTAAATACCTATTGTGAATATCTCCTTTCTTCAACAGAGCAAATTAGACTTTTAGTTGCACAGAGATAATTAGCTACTCAAAGAGAAACTATATCCTGAACTGAAGTGTAACAGGTTATTGCAATCTCTGTTGTCCCCTAATTTCAAGGATCAGGAATTCAGACTTTGGTTACTCTTAGTAGAGACATTGTATCTTTTGAGCCTTAAAAATCACTCATCTCTACTACCAGAGGTTAGGTCTTCTGGTGCTCTGGGTATGACCTGCTTCTTCACTAAACTTGGCCCAGTGGTCTTAGGCTGTAGAGCTCATTATCTCCCTTAAGCCCTGCAGCACTTAGAATTTTTATCACTCATTTGGCACTTATATTTTATCTGGAATTGTTACTGATCTTTTTATGTTCTGTGTGCACTGCCTCAAGAGGCAGGCCCATCTTGCTTTGTAGGTACTGAATGTTAGTAGCAAAAGCATGGGCTCAAAGTCAGAACTGAGTGTGATTTCCAGCTGGTCTGATTACTGATTTTGTGGCTGCAAGCAAATTGAACTCTGTTTTCTTGTTGCAAAAAGGAAATAATAAGAGCTTCCTTCCAAGATTATTGTGTGGATCATGTAACCAAATAAACTCAGTTCAGTGTCTGTCTAGATCCAGACACTATGGGCCTAGGTATTGGAGTGCCTCCTCCCTGAATGCAATATGCCTCCTGTTGTTCCTTTTATCCTCAGTGCCTAGCACCGTACCTGGAATATATAAACATCTCAGCAAATGTTGCATGAAAGATAAGAGGAACAAGAATCCAGGGCCAAAATGAGACATTACAGAAACATTAAGGAGGTTAAAAATGATAGCAAATAAAATTCTTCCAATTTAGTTGGCTTATAGTAGTTGCTCAATATCTTTTCTCATTGATCAAGACAATGCTTTGTTTGGATATGTAGATTGTCAACATATGCTTAATGATGGTATTTTAATTGGGATTAGGGAGCGACCCAATGAGTTATTATTTATTTGCTTATTTTGGGTGCAAATGGCATTCTTTAAACATACTGAATTCTGTCTAGGCTAGTTTTTCAAGCCCAGTCCAAAACTCATTGGAAATCCTATGACAGTTGCCAAATGGGCAGGGAAAGTTTAAGAAAAAACGTTATTGGGTTAATGTCTTACTTGGAAAAGAGCATAATTCCTATCCACAGTTCTACAAACCAAGATTGGGGGGTATTGGTGGTATGCTGTTTCTGGAAGCAATGCCAAAGTCTGAAACCTAATAGAGTAAGTTGATTCACAAAAACTCATCTCTTGCCTCTTTTTTTCCTAGACTATAGAATCTAACTGGCGGTGTGGACGACACAACTTGCAGAGGATTCAGTGCCGCTCTGAAAATAGTAAAGGTGTCTACTGTTTACAATATGATGATGAAAAAATTATCAGTGGCCTACGAGATAATTCTATTAAGGTGAATGACTGAATTTTGTATGTGTTATTTTTAGAATCGTGGTTATGTGTTAGACACTAGGTGTGACAATCTTTCCATTTACTCGAGATTGGTTTTTATCTCTTCCACTCAATCCTGGCAGCTCTTAGCGTAGTTCTAAAGAACTAGAGCCAGAGCATTTCCCTGTAACTAATACAGGACCCTGGATTGTCTCACTTCTTATTCTTCTCTAAGCACATTCACACTCTATATTCCATATTAGGTGTAAATAGAAAAAATCCCAGTATCACAGGGCTCTTGATTACTTTGCCAGCTGGTAAGAGTATTGCTAGTTTTTAAACCAAATCTGTTACCTTTTATAGTTTCTGAGAAGGACTTAGAGAATAATACCATAGGATAATAGAGCAATTTACATTGTTTTCATTCACTTTTCAATAGTAGACTGGATTATTTCTCCATGTTTAATCTGTTTGATGGCTGATCTGATCTGATTTTATTTTACATGGTTTGTAGCTTATATCCTCATATTTAAGAAAACATTGAGTTTTTTAAACTTTGTCGAAAACATTGTAACTTACAAACAGGGAAGTTTGCTCTTTTGTTGTATAATTCTGTGAGTTTTGATAAACACACAGAGGTGTGTAACTGTTACAGCAATCAAGATATGGAGCAACTCTCTCATTCCCCCAGTGCCCTTGTCCTGCCCCTTTCTTTTCCTGGGCTTTTCTGTCTCTTTCCTGTGCTTACCCATTCACCTGTTGAAGGACGTTTGTGTTGTTTCTAGTTTCTCACAATTGTGATTAAAGCTACCATAAATATATACCTGTAGGTTTTTGGGGGAATGTAAGTTTTTAGTTCATTGGGTGAAAACTGAGGAGTGAGTTGCTGGCTCATATGGTAAGCATATGTTTCATCTGCTAAGAAATTGCCCAGCTGTTTTCCAAAGTTCCTGTGCCATTTCACACTCCCGTCAACAGTGATGAGAGTTTTGCTTTGTTGTTGCTGTTTTGTTTTGAGATGGAATCTTGCTGTGTCACCCAGGCTGGAGTACAGTGGTGTAATCTTGGCTCACACCAACCCCGGACTCCTGGCTTCAAGTGATTCTCCTGCCTTCCTACCTCAGCCTCCTGAGTAGCTGGGACTATATGCACATGCCACCATGCCCTGCTAATTGTTATATATATATATATTTTTTTTTTGCCATTAACAAGTTTATTAAGGAAAAGTGGTCCAGAAACTTCAGGATAAAACTTTTCATAAAAATAGAATCACTAATTTTGACCTAAAACGAATACCAAAACACCCCTCTTCCAATTTAAGAGTGTCATTTGTATCTCCTATTTATATTAAATAAATCCAATTAATTACAAGATTTGAAATGAAAAATCTGAAACAC
>PVKP010017892.1:0-45244 GCA_004027715.1 Plecturocebus donacophilus | reverse complement strand
AAGAAAGGAAAGAAAGAAAGAGAAAGAAAGAAAGAAAAAGAAAAAGAAAGAAGGCAAAAAAATAAATTGTGATGTTACACGTCTTGGTCTGTTCAGGACGCTAAAACAAAATTCCGTAAGCTGCGTGGCTTATAAATAACAAAAATTCAGTTTTCACAGACCGAGAGCCTCAGAAGGCCAAGGTCAAGGTACTAGCAGATTTGTTGCTCGTTGAGGGCTTACTTTCTGGTTCCTCAGCATTTCAATATTCCTTTTTTGCCATGTGCTCACATGGCGAAAAAGGCACTAATCCATTCAGGAAGGATGATTTTTGTTTTATTTCCCAGTAAAAAGTAGTATCTGTCCATAGCTTCATTATTCAAACTATTTATTACTAAATAGCAACAATCAAATTTTTACTAGAACTTAGGTAAGTTCCCTGAAAGAATTACATTTTATTCATTTTCTATTCCCAATATACTGCCTAGGACAGTATTTGATCAACAAAAGCATTTTATAAATATTATGCTTACAATGAGATTATGAATGTCTAACAAAACAGGATCATACTTTGTTCATCTCTATATCTCTGAAATCTAGAACATTAACTGGCTTATATTATTCATTCTTTCATTTCCAGGGTATTTAGTGAGCAACTATTATATGGCTCACACCGTTCCAGGTGCCTGTAAGTAAATAGCAAACAAGATGTCAGGGCTAACACTCACATGGGTACTCGTTAAACGTTAGTTGTATTTATCTGTTTTTATATCAGTCAGAGCTCTATCTTCCCATAGGCTTGCCATTATGGAAAGTTGTATCTCTGTTTTATCATTGCCTACTACATTCCCTTGTCTGTGCCCAGTAATTCTGATTTTGAAACTAGAATAACCACTGCGGCTCTTGTCGTTCAAGAGTATTTTTAGAAACAGCATAAACCCCTAGTCTAAAATAATTCTAACCAAAGAAACAGTTTCATTGACCAAGGTGGTATTGGCAATTATAACAATATAATTGCCAGTACTTAGATTGTACGCTACAATGAGGATGGTGATTTTTGTTGGTTTTATTGTTGTTGTTAACTTCTATATTTTCAAAACTTAGGGTAGTGCTTGGCATAGAAAAGTTGCCCCCCAAAATTTGTTGATCACATTTGTGAATAAAGATAAGTCTTACAACAGCATTAAATGAAAGTTTTATGGATGAAATATTATATAAAATCATTTTTGTGGAAATAACAGTAGTCATGGGAGCCAAAATATACAACACAAAATGTAAAAGAAACAGAAAATTTAGTATAATTTTATAATTAAAGTATTTCTTGAGTTAAGAAGTAGAGAACTTGGGTTCTGAGTGCTTTGCCATTAACTGGCAATATGACCTACGTCTGATCTTTTTAAACTTTATGAGCCTCAGGTTTCTCATCTGTGAATTAAAATGTTAAAATCGATTTTAAAGTTTCTTCCAACATCAGTTTTAAATCTACATGATTGCTTAATCTAAAAGAAATGGTACCTGGTTGAAGTTATTTAAAACCTATTTGAACTATTCTATAGGCTATCTCAATAAGTTATAAGCCATTTTCTCACATTCTAATTTGATTAACGTCTCATACTGGAATGAGGGCGGTGGCTGAGCAAGTAGTAAGACAGCAGCAGTGTTAACTAAAGGAAAAACTGTTTTCACAAGATGAGACTTTAAATAAAAATGAAAATAAAACAAAGAGCTAAGGGGTGGGGAAGAAGGAAGAAAATAAAAGGATGTATTTTTATTTCCATCTTATATGGTGCAATTGAATTTAGGTTATCAATAGCACAAAGAAGGTTAGATTGACATAGATGGATTCAGGAAAGTTGACTTTCTTTTCTGAAAAATGTCTCCTAGAATTTCACATTTCTAACAGATACTGGCTGTATAACTTATATTTTAATAGTGATAAATATTAATAGATATATCACTTGTATTTAATATATAATAATTTCTGATACATTTGCATAAATGGGTAGAACAATGCCTTTGCAGCCATAAAACAAATAGCAGTGATATTTAGTTTCTTTCTTTCCTCAGTCCTCTTGAGAATTAACACTTGCAAAACACATAGCTCATGTTACAGAGGATTGCATTGGGGAAATCTGTAATTGCCATTTTTCAAATATACAGCTATTAGAAGCTTTCACTGAGAATGAGAATGCTTGGACAAAAACAAAGATTTACCATGGAGTCTGAAATAGACAGGCAAGAAGCATAAACAGTAAGCAATCTTTTCAGATTGATTTTATTTTGGCTCATGTCAACAGTCACTGTCACTGATGTCTGGATTTCCCCAGGATTCATGACATGAAATCTTTATCTTAAGAAATCTTTGTAAAATTAACAAACAGAAAGTACTTAATGTGTGTTTTTCTCATGTGATTCTGGCAATGTAGCACCAAGCTTATTTTTATATACTTTATAGTTACGTATCTGACTGTAACTGTTTAAAGGGTCTGATTCTATAATACATTTTAAGGGTATATAAAGTCAAGTCAAATTGAAAATCGTATATTCTACTTGAATTATTTCAATTTTATATGGTTACCAAAATACAAAACCACAAACAAATTATAAAGATTTATGTTTGGATTTTCAGTAGAAACTTTTAAGAAGCAAATGACTTTGATTCATTATACTTTGGGCTGGTTAAGGGAATTAGGTGATTTGTATAATTCTTCTAAATCCCTTTTGAAGAGATAAAATAAAAAGTTTATACCTAAAAATATATGACCTCTCAAAAACTTCAGGACACATATATATTTTTTTAAAAAAAGCCTATGATTATAACTACAGTGAAACTAATTTTAAAATAAAATTTTAGATATATTTCAAGTGCATCATATCTTTCATGAAGCTAATTCTAGTTAATTTTCCAACTTTGTACCTGAACCTAGCCACATTTGTCTAAATGCTTGATTTTGATGTGAGTTTGAATACTCACATTGCATATTGATTTCTTTTGACATCTCCCTGATTTTTTATTCATGTCATTTCAAGGCAGTTATTTCATTAGAGTTTATATTTTACATATCTTCTATTTAATGCTTCAACAAAGTTGTCTTGGTAAAAAATTACCTAATTCAATAGAAAAATTCTCTTTTCTATTTATACAGTTCTTCAAAGAATACATCCAGTCCTCAAATCTTCAACTTTAACTTCTAAGCTAGTTATCACCAAATTCATTCTGCGATTAATTTCATTTATAGATTTTTTAAATGTCTTCTTATGTGTTGGCCATTGTGATGATTAGTATTGAGTGCTGACTTGATTGGATTGAAGGATGCAAAGTATTGATTCTGGTTGTGTCTGTGAAGGTGTTGCTAAAGGAGATTAACATTTGAGTCAGTGCACTGGGAAACCACACCCACCCTTAATCAGAGTGGCACCATTTAATCAGCTTCCAGTATTGCCAGGATATAAAGCTGACAGAAAAACGTGAAAAGGATAGACTGGCTTAGCCTCCCAGCCTACATCCTTTTCCCATGCTGGATGCTTCCTGCCCTCAAACATTAGTTCTTCAGCTTTGGGACTCTGGCTTCTTTGCTCCTCAGCTTGCAGATAGCCTATTATGGGAACTTGTGATCATGTGAGTTCAATATTCCTTAATAAACTTCCTTTATATCTATCTATCTATCCTGTTAACTCTGTCCCTCTAGAGAACCCTGACTAACACAGATTCTGGTACCAAGGGTGGTTCTAGAGGAACAGAATATTAAGGATGGATTTTTGCTTGTTTGTTTTGGGGTTTCTGGAGTTGGTTGCCTAATAGGATTAGACCTCAAAATGCTAAGTACTATATATCTAATAGTATGGAGAACACTGATAATCCTTGACATGAACTGTTTAGAGAATTTACAAAATAAATCCATTTGTCACTCCTGTTTCACCACTCATGAGAGGCAAGGAGTTTAGTAATTCTTATACATAGTATGTTTGACAATATGTGGAGAACCAAGGAATATAATGAAATTGGTTGGTTGCTCCTAATCACTGGACAAATCAATAAAAGAAAATGATGAGCTCAGGGCTTCTATCTCCCAGCTTCAGAAGCAGATACTGAGCCTCAGATCTGCTAAAATTGCTCTGAGTGAGAGTCTTATCTCCTGTAGAGAAAGACTCGAAATTGTGGAAATATAGACACAAGCTCGTATCATGCAAGTAGATGACCTTCAATGAAAGGAGCATGCAAAGCCTCATCAGATGTCCACTGTTAAAGTGAGTTGTCTATACTTTGCTAAAGCGTCTACTTTTCCAAATATATTGGGAAAGAAGGGGACCCTGTAACTTGGAATGTGGATTTGTGGGAGGACCCTGATGAAGCTGAGGACACTTAGCTTATAAACGCTGATGAATCTTATTGCCAGAAGAAACAGCTTCCCCATCCCCAGCAGTGGCAATATTCCCTTCCTAACCCATGCTGACATCAGCCTATCCACCTTTGTCTGAGTAGATAAACCCTGCTCTCCCTGAGACAACAGTGATGGCCTCTCTTGAGGCAGCTGCCAGGCAAGATAATGTTGATTCTTCTCAGGAGCCATCCCAGCACCCGTTTGCTTCTAGACCTATAACTTGTCTAAAGTCACAGCATGTTTCTAGAAGTAAGGTTGAGAGTGTGACCCATGAGGCAGTGTATTACATTCAAAAAGAACGGCTTGAGTTTTCTAACATATGTAAGCAAGAAATAGCAAACACACTGGACTATGGGGGAGACATTTGCCTGTCAGAGGTTGGGAAATAAATTTGACTAAAATTCAGGGAACGTCTACTTCAGCAAAATTTGTAGGGGTCCAGTGGTGTAGGGGGCCTGTCGAGATATTTCTTTTAAGGTGAAGGATTAGTTGCCGCATTTAGCCCCTCCCACAACCAACAAAAAGGCACAACACCTAGTAGGCTTATGTGGATTTTGGAGGCAACACATTTTTAATTTGGTTGTTTTACTCAGGCCCATTTATTAAATGACCCAAAAGGCTGCCAGTTTAAAGTGGGGTCCAGAATAGGAGAAGGCTCTGCAACAGGTCCAGGTTGCTGTGCAAGCTGCTCTGCCATCTGAGCCATGTGACCCAGCAGTTCCAATGGTGCTCGAGGTATCTGTGGCAGATGGGGATGGTTTTTGGAGCCTTTGGTAGGCCCCCATAGGTGAATCGCAGCAGAGGCCTCTAGGATTTTGAAGCAAGGCCCTGCCATCTTCTGCATATAACTACTCTCCTTTTGAGAGACAGCTCTTGGCCTGTTACTGGGCTTTGATGGAATGTTTATGATCAAATCATCATGTGACCTGAACTGACTATCATGAACTGAGTGCTTTCTGACTCATCTAGCCATAAAGTGGGTAGTGCACAGTAGCATTCCATCATCAAATGGAAGTAGTGTATATGTGATTAGGCTCTAGAAGGTGCTGAAGGCATAAGTAAGTTACATGAGGAAGTGGCTCAAATGCCTACACTCTACTCTGCCTTCTATCCCCCTGGCTGCACTGATGGCCTCATGGGGAGTTCCCTATGATCAGTTGACAGAGGCAGAGAATACTAGGTCTCGGTTCACAAATGGTTCTGCACGATATCCAGGCACTAGCCGAAATTGGACAGCTGCTTCA
The DNA here is from genome assembly GCA_004027715.1 of Plecturocebus donacophilus. Taxonomy (NCBI): domain Eukaryota; kingdom Metazoa; phylum Chordata; class Mammalia; order Primates; family Pitheciidae; genus Plecturocebus; species Plecturocebus donacophilus. Next base: position 39,639 of record PVKP010017892.1, on the reverse strand, counting down.
CTAGAGCCCCTTTCTAGGACATCCCTGAAGAAAGCAGTAAAGAGAAATCTTCACAGTGGACAGAACTCCGAGCAGTACACCTGGTGGTGCACTTCACATGGAAGAAATGGCCAGATGTGCAATTATACACTGATCCATAGGCTGTTGCCAGTCATTTGGCTGGATGGTCAGGGACTTGGAAGAAGCATGATTGGAAAATTGGTGAAAAAGAAATTTGGGGAAGAGGTGTGTTGGACGGACCTCTCTCAGTGGTCAAAAACTGTGAAGGTATTTGTATATCATGTGAATGCTGACAAATGAGTGACCTCAGCAGAGGTTTGTCCTCACTGGAATAGACATTCTGGATAATAGTTTGCCCATCTTGCACAAAATGCTTTTGTCAAAAATGCTTCGATGATTCATGAACTCATGGAATACCTTATCCACTGTCGTGGTATTTCAGCAGCATTGCCTCTGACCAAGGAATTCACTTTATGGCTAAAGAAGTGTGTCAGTGGGCTCATGCTCATGGAATTCACTGGTCTTACCATGTTCCCCATCATCCTGAAGCAGGTGGATTGATAAAACAGTGGAATGGCCTTTTGAAGTCACAATTACAATGCCAACTAGGTGACAGTACTTTGCAGGGCTGGGGAAAATTCTGAAGGCCATATACACCCTGAATCAACATCCAATTTATGGTACCACTTCTCCCATAGCCAGGATCCACACGTTCAGGAATCAAGGGGTGGAAATGGAAGTGGCACCACTCACCATCACCCACAGTGATCCATTAGCAAATTTTTTGCTTCCTATTTCTGCAACATTACATTCCAAAGGTAGCAACGCTGCCACCAGGAGACAAAACAACAATTCCATTAAACTGGAAGTTACTATTGCCACCTGGACACTTTGAGATTCTTCTATCTTTAAGTCAATAGGCTAAGAAGGGAGTTAGTGTTGGCTGGGGTGACTGATCCAAACTATCAAAATCAGTGTACTCCACGATGGAGGTAAGGAAGAGTATGAATGGAATGCAAGAGATCCATTAAGGTGTCTTTCAGTATTTCCATGCCCTGTGATTAAGGTCCATGGGAAAATCAACAGCCCAATCCAGACAGGACTACAAATGGCCCATACCTCTCAGGAATGAAGGTTTGGGTCACCCCAACAGGAAAAAAACCACGACTTGCTGAGGTGCTTGCTGAAGTCAAAGGGAATACTGAATGGGTAGAAGAAGGTAGTCATCAATACCAACTACAGCTACATGACCAGCTGCAGAAATGAGGACTGTAAGTGTCATGAGTATTTCCTCCTCCTTTTGTTAAAAATATATTTGTGCATGTACACTTCTCTTAGTACACTTGTACTAAGAAAATATCTTCATTTTATTTTCTTTTTTATCATGTGATGTAAGATTTATTGACTTTATATCAGCATTTAAGTATTGTTAACTTTATGGAATAGTATTTCGGTTGGGTGTTGGTGTGTTTCTGGTTATACAAAGGTTAGTTATATTATGTTAGGCATACGTATGACCTTTTTGTTGTCTTTTTTTGAAGATTATGTATGATCTCAAGAGATGTGTATGGGTTCAAGTTGACAAGGGACAGAGTTGTGGTGGTTAATACTGAGTGTCAACTTGATTGGACTTAAGGATACAAAGTATTGACCCTGAGTGTATCTGAGTGGGTGTTGCCAAAGGAGATTAACATTTGAGTCAGTGGGCTTGGAAAGGTAGATCCCCCCTTGATCTGGGTACGCACAACCTAATCAGCTGCCAGTGAGGCCAGGATATAAAGCAGGCAGAAAAACATGAAAAGGGGAGACTGGCTTAGCCTCTCAGCCCATATCTTTCTCCCATGCTGGATGCTTCCTGCCCTCAAACATCAGACCTTAAGTCGCTTTGGGACTCAGACTGACTTTATTGCTCCTCAGCTTGCAGATGGCCTATTGTAGGACCTTGTGATTGTGTGAGTTTAATATTCCTTAATAAACTCCCATATATATACATATATATGTCCCTGTAGAAAACCCTGACTAATACAGGTGTTGTGCTGGAAATATAGTGTTAAGAACTTTTCCTCTCTCAGAATTTATTTCTTCTTTTTCTTCATTCATTTTTTTATTCAACAAATGTTTAGTGAACTGCTACTTTGTGTCAGGTAAGTACCAAATGCTGAAGTTTACATAGGAGGCTCTGGAAGATGAATGGGCGTGAATATTCAGGGAAACTTTCTTCATTATTTAGAGTCTTGCCTGCAATAACAAACCCAAGCCAGTGATCTCGGTTTGCATTTACCTAGGAATTGACCCTGAGACAAGGATGCAAGTGTAAGTAGTTTATTTGATAAACTAGTAGATGAGTAGGGAAGTGAGATAGAGAGAAGCAGGAAGTCAATATAAAGTGTGTATAATGAAGCCAATTACTGTGGGCAGTTAGAATGTATATACTACAGGGAACTCTGAGAAAACTGGTGTACAACTGAGTTACTTATCTTACTGCTATCTCAGAGTGAGAAACCTGGTTTTTATCCACCAACCAACTCCTTGACTGTTATTGCTGATTTGGGGGACATTGATTGAAACTTCTATTTTGCTGTATGCATGTCTGAGTATGCTTTTGTGACTGAATAAAGCCTTTAGGCCAATAGGGGCAGATATTCACATTGAGCAGTCTTTGGTGTAAATGACTATCAAAGGCATATTCACAGAACATGAATGAATATGACTGAATATGAATGAACTTTCTTTAGAGAAAAGACTTCCCATTTAATAAGTCCTGTTATGAAACCTCTCTGTACTCAGTCCTTCTGAAAGTTCTCTCTGGTAGGAAGCTATGAGTAGCACATCTCCAGGTTGCCGTACCACGTGACCATGGCTGCCTCGTTTCCATTATTGCGAAATCTTGACAGAACCCTTCCTCCCACTTATTTTACACCCCATTACTCCAACTTAATATTGTAATCATGGCTGTGAAGATATGCTTCATGACCAATTTCTCACTTTAGAATCCAGTCATAGGCTCTAGCTTTTTCTTGACTATTTGAGCAAAGCAAACACATATACAAACATATTAAGACTTTCAGTTGTTACAAGGTATGAGTTCCAATGTTTCTTAGAAAACTAAGACATTTTCTTAGAGGCATAGGATTCTGTTGGTTATTTAATGGAATTTTTTAAAGGTGATGATGAGAGGGAATGTCCTGAGCACTGACAAAGGCAGAATAAAATATGGGTTAGAAGAATCCAGAAATAAAGAAGTGAACACATCTAATTTTATAAAAGAAATCTAGCTCAACTTCTCCTATTAAGAAACAGATGAGAAAAATCAGACATAGATAAAATCTATTTAAATTCTCCCTGGTGCATTAAGGCATTGTCAGGCCCAGTTCCGTGGTCTCCTGACTTCCCTATGTGGCTTGTGTTCTGGTCTGCACCCTTACTTCTGAAGTGGGTACCTCTTTTGTATAGGACTTTTTCACCAACCTTTATTAATAATTTCTATTTAAAGGTCATTTTCTACAAAAGAAACTGAACAGATATAAAGTAATTTGGGGTTTGAAAGGTCTAACCGAGGAGGTCATTTTGCTGGAAAATGAGAGACTTTGTTATACCAATAAAGCATAATAATTAGTGATTGAGACTCATAATGCCTTATGCTGTGGTTAACCTAATCAACAGAATCTGCAAAATATCAATCCATTCACTGCTTATCCTAGGAGGTGCTTTTGGGGAAATGCTATGCTTTCATATTAATTGGAACAAATTGCACTTAATGGGTTTTTCTAAATAGTCTGGTGCTTCACGCTGTCAAATCTTCACAGTCCAGATCTTGAGAATCACTCTCTTGGGTATAATGATGCAGACAGCTTCATCTTCCCTAAGTTGTCCACCTGAGATATAGGTGGATTGCTGCATGAATCATAAGTAATAGGAGTTTGCTACTCTTCTTGATTATTGTTAAGCAGAAAATAAACTGCAAAGCTAAACACTTACCCCAGGCTTACTTACATCTTCATTTCCTTACATCTGAGAATTCAGGTGTATTTTCAAGAAGTTTACAGCCTCATAAGACATTAATATGACCCTTTGGTTGTAATAATGTTCTGTCAAGTGCAGTGTTCTCAGAATGGCACCACATGCACTACTAATAGTACCTTAAATCTCTCTTAGGCCCCGCCAGCCACTGTCATCAAGGTTGTTTCAGGAGAGCTGTTTCAAGGGGTTACTGATTCTTAGTATCTATAACAAGAAGCCAAGGTTGAGGCTGTTTTCAATACTGAACCTGTGTCCTGTTTTGCAGCAGAAACTGTTAACCTGGGTAGGATCCTCAACAGGGAGAAGGTAACTGGTACAATTAGGTAACAATAAAGGCATCATGTCAACTCTGGTAACAAAGATGAAAACTATTAGTGGATTTTAATATTTTATATGACAGATCTACTATTTTGCACCAACTAGGCTTAAACACATCTTATTAATCAAAATAGGAAGCATTATAATCAACACGTTTATAATCAACAATGAGGAATGTTTGTTTATTCCTGTAGTGTAAAAATCGCACTTCAGGATTCAGTGAACTCTTGGAAAGTATTTTCTGCATCCTGCTGGTTGGGGAAGTGTTTTCCCTTTAAAAAGATGTCGAGATGCTTGAAGAAGCGGTAGTTCATTGGTGAGAGGTTAGGTGAATATGACCAATGAGGCAAAACTTTGTAGGCCAATTTGTCCAACTTTCAAAGCATTGGTTGTGCAACTTGTAGTCAGGCACTGTAGTGGAGAAGAATCGGGCCCTTTCTGTTAACTGCAGGTGTTGCAGTTTTTGGTACATCTCATTGCATTGCTGAGCATACTTCTTAGATGTAATGCTTTGCCAGGATTCAGAAAGCTGTAGTGTCTCTGCCAGGATGCAGACCACCAAACAGTGACCATGACCTGTTTTTTGGTGCAAATTTGCCTTTGGGAAGCGCTTTGGAGCTGCTTCTTGGCCAAACCACTGAGCTGGTCATTGCCAGTTGTCCTATAAAATCCACTGTTTGTCACACATCACAATTTGATTGAGAAATGGTCCATGTTTGTTGTGCAGAATAAAAGACGACACTTCAAAACGAGAATTTTCCTGATTTTCGGTCAGCTCACGAGGCACCCATTTATCAAGCTTTTTCACCTTTCCAATTTGTTTCAAATGTCCTAGAATGGTTGACATTGAGTTCTTCTGCAGCTTCTGTTTGTTTGTTTGTTTGAGACAGAGTGTCCCTCAGCCACCAAGGGTGGAGTGCAGTGGTACAATCTCAGCTCACTACAACCTCTGACTGCCAGGGTCAAGCGATTCTCCTGCCCTAGCCTCCCTAGTAGCTGGGATTACAGCAGCCTGCCACCAGACCTGACTGATTCTTGTATTTTTAGTAGAAATGAAGTTTCACCAAGTGGGCCAGGCTGATCTCGAACTCCTGACCCTAAGTGATCCACCCACCTCTGCCTCCCCAAGTGCTGGGATTACAGGCATGAGCCAGGCACCTGGCCGGGAACTTCTGTAGTTGTAAGAGGATCAGCTTCAATGATTGCTCTCAATTGGTGGTTGTTGTCAGCTTCTGATGGCTGGCCACCATGCTCCTTACCTTCAAGGTTCTAGTCTCCTTTGCAAAACTTCTTGAACCACCGCTGGACTGTATGTTAGCAGCTCCTGGGCCAAATGTGTTGTTGATTTTGTGAGTTGTTTCTACTGCTTTACAATCCATTTTGAAATTAAATAAGAAAAACCCCTTGAATTTTCTTTTTGTCTAACATCATTTTCATGGTCTAAAATAAATATAAAATATACACCATGTAATGTCATTAACAAAAAAAAGTGAGAAATGTGCATTAAAATGATGAATAACATAATCACATTTATTTAAGAATGTATTCCATTATCAAAGGGCAAATTGCAACAAAGCAAAAACTGCAATTACTTTTGCACCAACCTAATAATTGGATCAGGGTTGTACTAGCTAGTCTTGACTTTTCTGTTCTGTTTCCAATCTTAGGAAAATGTACCTCTTGCTTAGGAAAACGTGCCCAGGTAGTTGTAATACCTTTTATCAAACATTTTAGCAAATGTTTAAGAGTAAGTAAAAGAATACTCAGACATGAGTGGCTCACTTACCATTGTGTGTGTGTATGTGTGTGTGTGTGTGTGTGTATGTGTGTGTGTGTGTTGAGAACACTTGAGAATACTAATTTCAAGTATATAATACAATATTATAGCCACCATATTGTGTATTAGGTTTCCAGTACTTACCATCTTATAACTAAAGGCTTAAACTGCTAATCAATATCTCCCTTTTTCCCCCATATTCAGTTGCTGGTAACCACCATTCTATACTCTGTTACTATGAGTTCAACTATGATAGCTACATGAGATGATTGATATATTAACTAGCTTAATTGTGGTAATCATTTCACAATGTATACGAAATATATATGTAATATATATCTCACATTATCACATATTATTAATCATACCTTTAATAAAGCTGTAAGTAAAAGGGTGGCTGAGGCAGTAAAAACATTATCTCATATAGCAGGAAATGAGAAAATAGGTTGTTCCAAGGTTAATTTCAATATTTAATTACATCATCAAGGATGAAGGGTCTTTTCATTTTGTAATCTACCACCCAACATTTACACTGCTCATGGCTACTATGGTTGTCCAAAGACTGTGTTAACTGTTTATGAATTTAAACAATTTAACAAACAAAAAATCCCAGATTCCCTTTGGATTAAATGCTAATTTATAAAAGTTTTGAAAAAGAATGTAGATTAATACTTTCATAGCTTTATTTTAGGAAAGAAAATAACTTTTAAAAAACCAAAAATTTTTAAAGAAATTAACAATTATTAATTTGGCTGTATTAAAATATTCTACATATCAAATTACTATGAAGAGAGTGAAGATTTAAGCCACAAATTAAAAGATATTTATAATACAAATAGCCAGCAAAGAAATTCAAAATATATGTTATGCCAATGAGTCAAGTAGAAAAATACAAACTTTTCAATAAAAAATTGAGAAAAAATATGATCAAACATTTTACAGCAGAGGCAAAAAAAAAAAAAAAGAAAAAAGATCCTTAAGAGACATCCAACTTATTTAGTAACTAAGTCATTAATAATTAAAACTATAGTGTGATTTCATAGCTGCTATGAACTGATTGTTTGTGTCCTCCTGAAATTCATATGTTGAAGCTTTAACCCCTCAACGTGATGATATTTGGAGATAGGGGATTGGGGAGGAAATTAGGGTTATATTAGGTCTTGAGGGTAAGGCTTTTATGAGGGAATTAGTGGCCTTTATGATGAGAGAAAGAGAGTGCAATTTCTTTTAGCAAGTGCACATCCTTGCCAGGTGAAGATATAATGAGATGCTGGCCATCTAGAAGCCAGGGAAAAAGTCCTCACCAGAACCTGACCATACCGGCACTCTGATCTTGAACTCCCAGTCTACATAATTCTGAAACAATACATTTCTGTTTTTAAGCCACTGAGACTACAGTATTTTGTTACGGCAGCATGAGCTAAGACAATAATATACTTCAGATAGGCAGCTATTGAAAATTGGATTATATTATATGTGCATTGGCCAATTTGTGAACTAAAAGAATATTCACTACTGGTAAGAGTGTAAATTGGAACAACCACGTTAGAAAATAATTTGGCATTCACTAGAAAAATTGAAAATGCAAATATCCTACAATTCACTTTAGAGACTTATCCTAAGGAAACACTTCCAAATGCCCCAGGAGACAAGTACATAGATTTGTAAAACAGCTTTGCCACCATGGACAAAGACTAGAAGTAGCCTAATTGTTCGCCAATAGTGTAATTGATAAATATATTTTAATACATTGTGCACATAAACTACCACTAATAATCAACAGGGTTAATGTCAAAAAAAATAATCTAGAATGAAAGAAGCAAGTACCAAAAGGATAAAAACAATTTAAAAAACATGATTAAAGTGCAATTTACATACAATGAATTGTACATAAATTCGGTAGGTTTTGACATATGCATGTATCTGTTTAACCATAATCAAGTCAACACAGTGAACATAACCATCACTCCAAGAAGTTTCTTTCTACCCTTTTGTAATTCTTCCTCTCCATCTCTTTCAGCTTCACATTGCTCTATTCCCAAGTCACTACTGATCTGCTTTTGTTGATATATATTAGTTTCCCTTTTCTACAGTTTTGTACACATAAAATTATACAGTATATGTAGTTTTGGGGTCTAGTTTCTTTCACTCAGCATAATCATTTTGGGATCATCCATGTTGTTGTATCAATAGCACATTCCTTTTTATTTCTGAGTACTATTCCATTGTATGGATATACTGTTATCTTTCTAACACATGTACCTGTTGGTAGACATTTTCATTATTTCCAGGTTTTAGCTATTATAAGTAAACTTGTTATGAACATTCCTGTACAAGTCTTTGTATGATCATGTATTTTCTTTTCAAGTGGAACAGCTAAATCTATGATAGATGTATGCTTAACTATTTAAGAGACCACCACATTATTATTATTATTATTGAGACAGAGTTTCTCTTTGTCACCCAGGTTGGAGTGCAGTGGTATAATCTTGGCTCACTGCAACCTCCGCCTCCCAGGTTTGATCAATTCTCCTGCCTCAGCCTCCAGAGTAGCTGGGACTGTTGGTGAATGCCACCATATCCAGCTAATTTTTTGTGTTTTTAGCAGAAACAGGATTTCACTGTGTTAGCCAGGATGGTCTCGATCTCCTAAACTCGTGATCTCCCCACCTCAGCCTCCCCAAGTTCTGGGACCTCACCTGGCCCACCAAATTATTTTTACTTTTTAAAGAGATTGTACCATTTGACATTATCACTAGGAGAGTGTGAGCATTCTTGTTTCTCCGTATTTTTGCCAACACCTGGTATGCTCAATGTGTTTTGTCTTAGGCATTCTGATAGGTATGCAGTGTTGTTTCACAATTTTCACGTCTCTGGTGATTGATGATATTGAGCGTGTCTTCTTACGTTTGCCTGTCATCCTAATATGTTCTTTGGTGAAATGTCTGTTCAAATATTTTGTTCATTTTCAAAATTTGTGTGTCTTTATTTCTTATTGTGTTTTAAGAATTCTTTATGTAATCTGGATACAAGTCCATTATCAGATGTAAGCTGCAAAAATATTTATTTCTAGGCTTTTTATTCTCCTGTGTCTTTCAAGGATCAGAAGTTCTTGATTTTGATGAAGTTTATCAATTTTTTTTAGGAAATACTCTTTTGGTATGATATATATATATATAATGTATTATATTATATATATATATTTATATATATATTTTAAAAGTTGGGAAATCCAAACCTACAAAGGCTTTCTCTTTTCTTCTAGAAGTTTAATGGTTTTAGGTTTCATTATGATCTATTTTGAAGTTTTAAAATATATATGAGGCGTAAATATACGTTTATGTTTCTTTTTGTATCTGAATATTCAATTATTCCAGCACCATTTGTTGAAAAGACTCCTTTCTCTACTATAGTACCTTTCCACTGCTGCCGAAAACTCAGTCGTCCCTATCATGAGCATTCATTTCAGGATTCTCCATTCTGAAACAATTTATTTTATTATTTTATTTTATTTTTTTAGAACAGCATTTAGCTCCTTGTCACCCAGGCTGGATGGAGTGCAATGGCATGATCATAGCTCACTGTAACTTTGAACTCCCAGGCTCAGGTGATCCCTCCACCTCAGCTTCCTGAGAAGCTAGGACTACAGGCATGTACCACAACTCCTGGATAATTTTTAAAATTATTTTTTTAAGTGACAGTAGTCTTACTCTGGTGCCCAACCTGGTCTCCAACACCTGGCATCAAATAATCCTCTCGACTCTGCCACCAAAAGTGCTGGGACAGTAGTCATGAGTCACTTCACCCAGCTGAAACAATTTATTTTAAAACAGTACCTAGGTAATTGATTAAACTATAAAGCAAGCAAGCAATTATTCAAAGAAATTTTAAGACCAGTAACCCCAAGCTGATGTTCTCATAGGCTCCATTAGCCAAAATCAGTTTACATGGCTTTCTCCAGTGCAATCATTGCCAACGCTATATTGAACTTCTGTGTGTTGCAAGATGACTAAAGCCATTTTCTCTTCTCTTCATAGGTGCAAACCTATTTTCTACAGTCTGCCTTGTTATGCTGGGCTGGGATTCTGCAAGCATTTCTGCTTTTCCAGCTGCTTTTCTATTAGGCCCTGACTCTAAAGAGAAGCAGAAAACCTTAGGAGAGAGAAGAGATTTGTGACTTCATGTTATGTATCTTTCTCCTGTCAGCATCCCAGGCAATGGGTATCTCCACAGTCAATTGATTCAGTTTTCAGGTGGTTTTCCACACTTCCAGACTAGCCTCAGAGTAACTGGAACTTGCCCCCTTCGCCAAGGTCTGAGTATAGCTCTCTTCCCAGCATCTAGGTTCTCATAACCCAAACACGTTCCTTTGCTTATTCAAGACCTGCAGAAAACCTTAGGCGAGAAGAGATAAGTAACTTCCTGATAGGTTCTCATAACCCAAACTCCTCATTTGTTTATTCAAGACCTGCTGATGGAGGCTGCTTCCTGTAATTTTCTATCATTGTAACTTCCATATTCCCTTTTTGCTTTGTAGACTCCCAACATCTTCCAATTAATCAATTCTATATATAAAACTCACTCTTTTAATATAGATGTAGTGGTTTTTGTTTTAGTGATTTGATCTTGATTTTGTGTCATTCATATTATTTTTTTTTCTGGAAGATACGGGTACCCTCAAAAAGAAAGAGATATGTAAGGACTACTAAGTAACATTTTCATTTCTTTTAACAAAAGATATGTTACAAAAAGAACATGTCTTCGACAAAATTTTGCCATATACTATTAGCCAGCAGGAATAAAAATACTCATACAATCAATTCTGTAACTCAATGATGAAGACCCAGTTTCTGTCCTTTTAAGTACTTGACAAAAACATTTTGTAAGACAGAGTTCCATGGAGGCAGATTCAACATTGTGTAACAACAGGATTCAACTAACCTTCCAGTCAGATCAGGTGAGAAGGTCCTCCGCAAATATTTTAACACAGCTATGAAGCCTAAGTTAGATACTCTGAAATGCTGGCATCTGAATAGAATCTTTCAACTTCTAACTATTCTAACTATTCACATGTCGATTATGTGTATTTCAAATGATAACAGACCTTAGAGTATATGAAAAATAGCATATACATATGCAAAAAGAATATATATATATACATGTACATATGCGGAATACATATACAATGTCATGAGGAAGCATGATATTGCAAATTGTACTTTATGATGAGGTATTAGATGATAAATTATACTCAGTATAACAGGAAACCTGGTTCATTCCCTGAGGCTGGACAAAGAAACTTCTTTCCCTGAACACATTACCCTCCCCTTGCCTAAATAATACAGGGGTTCTGTTATTAAGGCCAACAATATCTGGCTGAAACCTAATAAATAGTTACACAATAAGCTGGTAAAATTTAACTTTATTTATTTATATGAGGAAGATTAAAATTATATTTGTTATTCCAGTGTTTACTTAACATTTTCCAGCTTTCTTCTAGAATAGTTCTGGCTTATTTCTGTTGTCTTAACACACTATTGATAACAATCTATTTTATTTTTCAGGATTGGACAATATGGTAGTACTAAGTATGTGATCGGGGTTGGACAATACGATAGTACTAAGCATGTGATCGGGGTTGGACAATACGATAGTACTAAGCATGTGATCGGGGTTGGACAATATGATAGTACTAAGCATGTGATCGGGGTTGGACAATATGATAGTACTAAGCATGTGATCGGGGTTGGACAATATGCTAGTACTAATGTGATCAGGGTTGGACAATATGGTAGTACTAAGCATGTGATCGGGGTTGGACAATATGATAGTACTAAGTATGTGATCGGGGTTGGACAATATGCTAGTACTAAGTCTATTAAGTAGAGGAATAAAATGAATCATGTTGTCTATTTTCATTGCCAACTGTTAAATTACTTGGATAGGCATACAAAATGCTGTATAGTCCCAAAAAATCTTTTTAAAGTTGAAGGGTGATTACTTAAATAGTTTTTCAGAACAGCATCAGATTTTACTACAATACTTGTCTCATCCTCTACATACATGTATATATTAAATATATGAGTTTAAAGTATTTTTTATCTGTGTATTGGGAGAATGGGGTAGTAATTAAAATAAAAAATTAAAATTTGATGAGAAAAATCTGTTCTCTGTTTCCAACAAATGAAATGTCAATGTGTTCTTAGATTATATATATGAAAGTTTTCAACCAAAAAATGTAAATTGATTAGGAGTGATTTAGTTCAACCTACTGCATCTGTACTAATTATATGAACTAAGAAATCATCTTTACTCAGAAATTTGAAAATCTGCCACTGTGTAAATGAAAGCATAAGCAGCTAAAACCTCTGACTTTTAACTGAGCTTATCAAAGCTATATGAAGAAATTAAAGAAAGAAAAAAATATGTAAAGAACCATAGAAACTACTAAAATTTTAAACAGTAGAAAAGAAAAGGTTATAAAAAAATAGTTTCCTTGAAACTACAGTGATTAGACTTGACTAACAGATGAACAAAAAACTGAAACATAAAACTTAAGAGACAAAATTACTGCATCTGATTTACATGGAGGGTATCATATTTGTAAAAAGATTTGGAAATAATTTTTTTCTCCAATTTTGCATACACAAGAGAGTAGACATCTTTATGGTACTCTATCAGCTTTGAGATGTAGACCTCTTGAGTTTCTCAAAAGTGCTTAAGAGAAAATTCTTTGACGAAGCCCTGAAGATAATTTTAAAATGTCCTTTAAGATGAAGTTTAATGTTCCTGGGATACAGTTGAAGGAAATGCAAACTTTTAAAATTAATGGGTCTGAAAACACTAAAGCCTAACACAATTTTCAGTTTTGTCTTTTTGCCCTTTCTGGCATAGGGCAATGTAAGAATAATCTACAGTTGCTTCCCTTTCATCAAGTTTATAAAGATAACAGGCTATCATGCTTATCTCTGCTGATCAGGCCAGGTGTGAGGACTGTAGGCTTCTCTTTAATTTTAGAGCTGGGCCAGCTCTTCTATGAAAGGTCATTGATGACAAAAGATTTTGATTTCCTTTATTCATTGTAGAACAATTTATTGTAAAATAATCCCTGTAATTAAAATTAAAATACATTTATTTTGTCTAGTCTTAAGAAGATAAAGCTTAGAAAAGTGATATAATTTATTCATGACATCTATTCTATGAAGTGACTTTTCAGTTCCATCACAGCTCAGAGCAAAAAGTATAGAGCTAAAAAACAAGATAAATGTATGGTAGGTATTAGAAACTTTTGAATTTTGATTTGGGAATAACTAAAAATCATTTGTCAGATGTTTGCTTTTCTGAAGACATTTAAAGAAAAGGTACCCAAATAATCATTTTCTGGAGAAGGTTGGAGTGCTATTTTGCTGGTCCAGAGTAAATAGTCCTTAGATAATAATGCTATGATTTTGAAGTTGAATATATACAGTATCTATGTTTTTATCTATCTTTGACAGTACTTTATAACTATAAATAAATATTATGAGCCTAAATTTATCAAATGTACCTATCAATCAATGAAAACAATATGACTTTTTTGAGGAATTTGAATTCCTTAATGACACATACGAAGTTTATAGCAGCCTGAACATTTAAACCCCTTTCTGTGTGAATGTGTGAGTGAATGGGTATATGTGTTTGTCTTGAAAGCATAGATATATTAATAGCTTAACTTGATCATTTCAAAATGTTTATATATATCAAAACATCACATTGTACTCCAAAAATATATATAATTTTATTTTTCAATTTTATCTCATAAATCTGAAAAAACAGTAAAGTTTTATTTCAAGGAATTTGGAAAATACAGGAATTTATATAGACTTTCTTAAATTCCATTTATCTTCAACTCAAAGACATTTATCAGCATTGTGGTACGCTGTCTCTATTCCTTTATTATGCATATGAATATTCTTCTGTCTAAGGAAGTTGTGTGCTTTTATATTGCATCAAAACTAAAATATCATGTAAATAATTTTGTTTTCTAATTCATTTTTAATAAAATTACTTATGATTTTTAAAAAGCTTCAAATCAAGAATATCTTGTTTCATCTAGCTAAGTGACTACAGAAAATTATAACCAAAAATAAGTTCTCAATGAAGCTGATGTACAAACTTGGAGGCGGGCAGGGAGTATAAGGAATATAAGGAAATTATTGTTTTCTTTGATGTTTAATGTTCCTTGAACCATTTAACATATCCAATTATTTGGTGATTTCTTAGTGGGTCAGACATAAAGCTAGAAGGTAATAACAACTGTTCCTCAACAAGTTTAAGTCTCCATTGTATGACAGAAACTAATAAAAGATCTTATATACCATTATAAGATGTTTAATCTACCATTAAAAAATCCTTAGCTTTCTCATTTTTTAGCTCTGGCAGGTAGCTTCTCCAAGTAGGCAAATTTATTTGGTTTTGCCTATTAAGTTCCATATTTAACTTTTAATTTTATTGCTGGCATTTTACCTTCAGTTGTAAGCACAAAAACATTTCAAATCTTGCATTATCAAGTTCACTTCCATTAGTGCAAATACAGCAATATGCTACCTACTATAGCCATGTGATTGTTCAAAGATATTTAGCTATTGGAGTTTCTTTGTCAAAAAAAGAAAACTTTTAGTTTTTTGTTTTCTTTTAAATAGCCTTGGCAGCATCTTTCTTCAGAATAGCTAATGAACGATGTCACTGAAAAGCAAATTCTAAAACTTGCTGCCCATATTCTTGTAAAGAATGGAAAACATCTTCGTAAAATGGTTACCTTTGAAAGGTGTTGGCATGTTCTCAACTGTTACTCCATGTGTTATACAACATTCAGAGAGACTGGGTACATTTCAGCAACAGCTTTTATAGAAATCAAAGTCTTTCGTTTACTTCTGCTGTAGCTTCATTTTTGTGAAGTTATTTGATGACTTATTACAAATGGCTAAATTATCAGTGTATTTTTTTATATATACGTATATTTGTAAGATATATTACAGTGTTTTACAAATACGTAAAGTTCTTTGTTATACTCATCTCCTTGAACATGTTATAAAAAAAATGAGAAGATTCATTGAATATTCAGAATTATACAAATGTCATACAATCTCTGTTTCTGAGCTGATCAACCAAGAAAGGTAAATGAAGATTTTTGTAATCTCTATGAACTATAGTATCAATGTTATGGATTAAGTTTTATAGCGACCTGCTCATCTTAACTAGGTTTTACAATATCAGCAGCACACATTTAAATAGCCCTCCCCAGTCCATAGTAAGTGTTTCTTCTCCTAATATGTTGTGGTGTCTTAATTTGAACAATGCTATAGGTATACCTTTATTACCTAATTCAAATGTGTTTAGGGAACCATTTCAGATTCTCTGAGGAATCCCAAATTCCATGAAACATGGCTAGTAAACTAATCTAGGTGAAACTCAAAGCTTTTACATTTATTAATAAAGGTTATAGTCCATGTAAATATCTACATCTACATTGACATGTTTTTGTTCAGTATGTATTTGAAATATGGTATTATTTCACAATTGTTAAAATATATGAAGTCAGTCTATAGAAAGGCAGAATACACTGATTTTGAGAGAGATAATAGGATAACTCATCTGGAGACTGGCAAAGCTGGATCCTAAAGAAGTTTTGACACTATGATGTTGGAAAAATCATATTAAACCAGCATAATTCCAAAGTTGGTGTGGCCTTAGATTTTTCCAGAGAAACATCATCAATCCACCTACAATAAACCTCATGTCCTATACTTATAAGATCTCTGCATATGAAAAAAAAAAACCTCTACTTGGTTTATTTTCGTATTAAGACAGAAACGATAGAGGAAAGATTAATAATCAATAATCTTTTATTCCCCAAAACAGGAGACACCTATGGACTACAATAGATATAGTATAAGCAGTTTTTTGTGTGATTTGGTTTATTATATCAGCATAAAATTAAAAAATTATAGTGATGTATACTAGTGAATCTACTTACTCTGAAAACAAAAAAAAAAATAGAAAAGCAAAAATAATCTCTGCTGTAAATGAGGATGGTATATGTATTTTGAGGTTTTATTAGCCTTAGATCTATGTATATAATTCAAATGTGCACAGCTTACTACCACTTGGTTTTCCTTGCAGGCTCTGTCAGATAAGTGATCAATCTGTGCTTTTATATGGAGTGTTATGCTGTCTAATGTTCTATTATCTAAACTGTGATTATTCAACCTGATCAACTGTTCTTATGTGAAAAATAGTCTCTATTTCCAAATGAAAGACAGAGATAAGAATTATGAAAGCAAAAAGAAAATAAAACGGTTTATGATATGGTCCTTTAAAATGTATTACTGTCAGGCATAAAAATTGGAAAAATATACATGCTATTTCCTCTGCCTTAAATCTCCTTCTAGGTACTCTTGGTTGGAAAATTCTGACCAAAATATAAGGTGTAGATTAAAAATGAATTTCTCTATGAATTTTCCTGACAACCACTAGGCAAAGTCAGGCAGTTTTTCTTTTCACTTTTACGTGAATCCAGATTGGGCTCAAATAGAGTTCAGACATTTCTGCTAGTATTTGATAAAGTCTTGGATGTGGACTGGAAGAGTAAGGTTGCTTAAGCATTTTAAGCAGTGTATTCCTATGGCTGCTCTAACAAAGTACCACAAGTTGGATGGATTAGAAAAACACATTTATTCTTTCACAGTTCTAGACACTAGAAGTTCAAAATCAAGATGCCATCAGGGCCATGCTTCCTCTGAAACTTTGGTAGAATTTTTCCTTTCCTCTTCCTTATTTCTGATGGTGGCCAGAAATCTTTTGCACTCCTTGACTTACAGCTCATAGGGGTCAAAAGAAAACTTTCCTTTGTCTTCTGAAGGCTCACTGAGAATCAAATGACAAATGGAATATTAACAGCCTAAAAGCGTAAGTATTTATTAGTGTGTACAACGTGGGTGGGGGGATCACAGAGTGACTACTCTACCAAGCAATGGAGTACAGATGCTGTATACACTTCATTTTAGGGGAAATCGATATGGGAAATGTGGCTGGTTTAACTGTGGTTCATTTAAGTAAGTGATTTTTAGGAGAATTCAATGGGCTTGAATAACATACAATGGCCTGGAACAGAGTCTGTTTGGTGTGCAAAGCAGGCACTGGTTTGTAAGAAACGTCAGCTCAGGTGTGTTGACAGCCTCAGTCTTTCTTACTGCAATATGAGTTCAATTGATGAAAACCCAGGTTAGGGACCAGATGTTTTCTTTTTTGGCAGATCTGGACTTTAGACAGGTAAGAGAACTTCAGAGAAAACTCCATCCTTTTTTTGGGACAGATAGAGGATTGAAAGACCGGAGGGCGGAGGTGGGGAAGGTCAGACAGACCTTGAAGCTTCTTCAGTATGTCAAAGTACCATATTTTAGGGTCTCAGTTACTGAGCTCTGGCAACTTTTATCACTCCCATCTCTGCCTCTCTCTTTCATGACATGAAGTCCTCCCTGTGTCTTTCTGCTTCTTCACATAGGGAGTTCTTCCTTTGTCTTCATGTCATCTCCTTATAAGAATACCAGTCATATTGGATTAATGGATTGCTCTATTTCAGTGTGACCTTACCTTACATAATTATATTAGTGACAACCTTAATTCCAGATAAAGTCATATTCTAAAATACTGGTCATATTCTAAGAAACTTTAGCATGACTTTTTGAGGGGATGCAATTCCATTCATAACAGACAGAAGAGAAAAGGTATGTTTTGCTACAGAGTCTGGGTCAAAATCTGGATGTAGAATGTGTGTCAGACCCCGATTGATTTACCATGTTAGAGAGGCCAAAGAAGAGATCTGGAGCCAGTGAACCAGACAAAGTGTTGGTTGAGGGACTTACATACAGGGCAGTCCATTGGCAGCAGGCTGGACAGGAGAACTGCTACCACTTATAAAAAGCATGCTGTTTTTATAGCATTTTCACGCAGTACCATCCCCTTATCAAACTCCACCCGGCAACTTTCACCTAACCCGAAACAAAGGGCCTTGATCCCCTGCAAGGCCCACATCACGTGGGATGGGCCAGGGATTCAGATGCGTCACTCTCAGACTTTTAGCTCAGAACTCTGAACACACATTATTTTTTGAACATAGGGTCATTTTCAGAGTATACTTGAGTTATTGCTATGAGATGTGTCTGCCATACAGGGTCATTCTCAGGGTATGGTTAAGTTACTGCTGTCAGGTGCATTTGCCATGTAGAAAAATAGCTTGTTGTCAGTCTCAGATATTGGCCACTTAGCTTAGCATTTTGATTTGTTTCTGAAACCTTAGAGGAAAGGAATGGCAAGTAGGGGCCCTTTCCTCATGGAGCTCAGAAACAAATCAAAAAAGGGAAAGTCACTTGAGGATATACATCTGTGAGACATGGCAGACATCTGTGAGACATCTGTGAGACATGAGTCACCTGAGGCTATACATCTGTGAGACCTGAGGATATACATCTGTGAGAAGGACGTGAGTTTGGGGAGACAAACATGCAACATGGCTGGAGTTTTCAGGAAAGGGTACTGAGGAAGAGAGAGCTGAATGAAGAGGAAGCCCTGGAAATCTGCAGACATCCCCCTCTTCAGCTGAGTACTGATCAGCATGTTTGTGAAGTAACTATGGAAGGCTAGAGAAAAGAACACCTGAAATGACTGCAGGTAGCAGTGCACTACAAGAAATGTTAAAATTCATCCTTCAGGCAGAAGGAAAATGCTAACACCTGACAGTATGGATCTGGAGGGAAAATAAAGAGCTCTGGAAATGTGAACTACATGGGTAAAGATATAACATTTTAAAATTATTGTTTACATCTATTTAAAAGGTAATTGTTTATTCAAATATAAGAGTGTATGGTATTTTCTGCTAAAGAAAACATTCATTAAGGTTTCTTTGCTTTCGAAGTGGGGAGCCCTGAGAAACTAGAGAATTATTGGTAATGGAAAGTAAATAACTTTTAACCCCAGGGATGTCAGCTGTGAATTCCGGTAGCAGATTGTCTTTACACTAAGGAACTTATGGGTTGCCACAGTTTGGCTCTTACAGAACAGAATTGTAACATCTGTCAAAGGCTTTTGATTCTATCTCTCTTTTTTTTTTTTTTTTTTTTGAGAAAGGGTCTGACTTTGTCACCTAGGCTGGAATGCAATGGTGTGATGTTGACTCACTGCAACCTCCACTTTTCTAGCTCAAGCCCACTCCCACCTCAGCTTTTGGTGTAGCAGGGACCACAAGTGCACACAACCACGACTAGCTATTTTTTTTTTTGGTATTTTTTGTAGAGATCGGGTTTCACCATGATGCACAGGCTAGTTGCAAATTCCTGAGCTCAGGAGATTCCTCCCAAAGTGCTGGGATTACAGGTGTCGGACACCATGCCCAGCTGTTTCTCTTTCAACGCTGAAATAGGCCCTTAGAGCACTTTGGGTCGCTTTAAAAAATTGAGAATCCTTTACTAATGTGAAGTAGCTTTTAGCTGTTTTCTGATAGGAGACATTGTGGAAGACGTTTGGGAAAACATCTTTTTTTTTTAGACAGAGGCTTGCTCTGTCGCCCAGGCTGGAGTGCAGGGGCACATCCTGGGCTCACTGCAACCTCCGCCTTTCTGTTTCCAGCCATTCTTTTGCTTCAGCCTCTTGAGTAGCTGGGACTACAGGCAAGTGCCACTACACCCGGCTATTTCTTCTATTTTTTAAAATTTCACTGTATTGGCCAGGCTAGTCTCGAGCTCCTGACCTGGTGTTCCCCCCGCCTCAGCCTCCCAAAATGCTGGGATTACAGGCATGAACCACGCATTCAGCTGGGGCAAACGTTTTCTAGCGGCCCTGTGGAATCATGAACTCAGTAATAAGTCTTACGAAACTTTATCCCAGTAACTAAATATAAATCTGATACTAATGTATACAGTCTCATTAAAGCACGGACAAGAAAACAGGAAAATCGAATTTTAAGTCTCTTTGAATTTTGACAACTAACATAAACATGATGCCAAATATTTCATCAAAAGACATGTTTATCTTGTGAAATCGGTAACAGTTGTTAAAAATATTTACAACAAAGAAGGGGGAGTAAGGAGTGAAAAACAACAGAAGGAAGAGGAGGAGGAGAAGAAAGAGGAGGAGAATAAATTAAAATAAAATTATGAGTGAGAGTTCTAAGAGAGTTTTCCTAATAGAAGCTTCTATTGTATTGCAAAGAGAGTTGTAATAATAGAAGCCTCTGTCACGTTACTTTAGTCACATGTCCCATTTATGATGTTGACTGTTCATTAGAAGATTTTACTATGGGCAATTAAACTATTTCTTTTATTTATTTATGTCTTATTTCCTGAGTCTGCTTGGGAACATAGATGACAATTCCATGACAGTCATATACCAACAAAATAAGTCAGATTTAGAAATATTTAACGTTTATTTCTGAAGTTTATCAGTTTCTTGGCTTAAGATGATGCAAATAGTGCTATATTTGGGGAGTGTAAATTGCAGTGTGAACATGGCAGTTGATAAGCTGGGCAAGTCAGGAGGAGTCAGAGCACAAGGGCATATTATCACTGGATTTTATTGGCTCACTATTCACTCTTGGCACCAATGTTCTGAGTGGGCTGGAAGTTAAAGAATAAACATATAGAATATTTCTGGAGCATCAGTTTTGTTCAAAGTCTGATAAGGTGAGATTTAAAAAATAAAAAGCTTTAAAAGTTTAATTAAAACTGATGCGGTTATGTGATGAAGTATGAAATGTCTGGTAAAGTTTGTTCCTTCATTATAAAATGAGACAAATACTACCTGTCCTGCCTGGATTGCAAAGGCATTGTGGAACTGAGAGATTTTAAGCAACAGAACCTTTTAAACTGTGAAAACTCTCTTGAAATGTAAAGAAAGAAGAAAGACTAGGGGAAGCAGCAGTGATAAAATCAGAAGAAAATTCTGAAGGATGATGACTCTTTCTCAGTTGAAGGGAAGAAACTCAAGTTTTTTCCCATTGGATTTATTCATGATCACATAGTACCTAACTGGATGCTTCTCTTACCCTAGGTTTCTGAGGTTTTAGAGTACTATGCAGTTAGTTTAGTACTTTAGAGTACTAAGTGTTAAAGTGTACTTTCTCTTGAATATCTCCTTAAATCTTCGAACGTCCTCTTTAACTATCTCTTCCTCTCCCAGAGAGGTTTCTAATCGCAACTTTCACTCTTTTAGACTCATCTCCTGCCTGTAGCCCGTGCTATTCTCTTTTAAACCAAGATGTGTTTCCCAAACACCCCACGACCTCACATAGCTTTATGCTTTTCTTTTCTTTTCTTTTCTTTTGGCAATTTTCATTTCCAAATTACATTATTGGCAAATTCGTATTCAACCCTCAGCTTGAGTATTGTTTTTTCTGTGAAGCATTTTTTGTTCCACTTGCTACTTCAGGTAGAATGATGTGGGTCCTCCTTTTGTTTTGGGATATAATATACGCAGTATGATGTCATGCTATCAGATTTGTAGAACTATTCTATTGACTTTTTGGAATACTTTTATTATGATTAGTAAAGATTCTTCTTTGTACCTCTGATAGAATTTTGTTATAAATCCAACCAGTTCAGGCCTTTTATTTATTTATTTATTTTTCCTTGATAGGTTCTTTATCACTGATTCAATTTTGGAACTTCTTATTGGTCTGTTTAGGTTTTCACTTTCTTCCTGGCTCAAACTTTGGAGGTTGCGTGTTTCCAGAAATTGATCAATGTCATCTAGATATTCTCATTTTTGTGCATAGAGGTGTGCATAATCATCTCTGAGGATGTTTTATATTTCTGTGGGGTCAGTTGTAATCTTTGTCATTTCTGATTGTGCTTATTTGGAACTTCACTCTTTTTTTTTCATAGATAATTTAGTTAGCAGTCTATAAATCTTATGTATTCTTTCAAAGAACCAGCTTTTGGTTTCATTAATCTTTAGTGTTGATTTTTGCACCTCAGTTTCATTTAGTTCTCTAATTTTAGTTATTAATATCTCTTTTCCTCCACTACATTTTCTTGTGTGTACACTAGACATTGTGGATGATGTAGTGTAAAACTTTCAAAAATTATTTGTTTCTCTAGTATGTTATTATTTTACTCATGGATCATTTAGAGCTTTTGGAGGCTTGCTTTTGACTTTGTTGAAGTGGACTTATTTCAGTTTTGTCAATAAGCTTATGGTGAATTTCTTTGTTCTGAAACATATTTCTTACTCCTAAGACATGTTTTTCTGGAATTTCAATAAAATGTGGAGCTATTCTCATATATTTATGTCCCAATTAACCATCATACTTTGAAAATGTCACAAGTTGAAAATGCATTTAGTATACCTAATCCACCACACATCATTGCTTAGCCTACCTTAAATGTGCTCCTAACACCTATACTAGCCTACCTTTGGGCTAAATAAACTAACAAAAAGCCTATTTTATAATATAGTCGTTATAAAGAATTTTGAATCATGATTTAAAATTCAAAATATTTTTTTTTACTTAGTGTATATCACTTTTACACCTTCGTAAAGTAGAAGATTGTAACGCCAACCACTGTAATTCAGGGACTACCTTTGTGTTGCAATTTGAATTCTCTCTTGCAGCTGGTACTGAAAGCTCTGCTAAGTTCTTTCAGCCTTCCAAGTGTCATTTTCCTCATGGGCTTCTGTAGTTTCCTTCTTCTATGTACAGGTTAACAATTGGCCAATAATTGAAGAAAGTGTGTCTGTAGATTTGGGGCTTTCCAGCCTCTGGAGCCTCCTTTCTGAATTTGTTTGTTGGTTTGAGACAGAGTCTCACTCTGCCGCCCAGGCTGGAGTGCAGTGGTGCAATCTGGACTCACTGCAACCTCCGCCTCCCGGGTTCAAGCGATTCTCCTGCCTCAGTTCCCGAGTAGCTGGGACTACAGGGGAGCCACAGTGCCCAGCCTCGTTTCTGAGTTTTTGCCCCTTCAATTTCCAGCTACTCTGGTAGCTCAAAAAAATGACTTATATATCTTCAGGCCTATAACACTGCATCTGTTTGCTTGTTTTTCTGTCTCACATTGTATGGACTGACAAGAATCTTTTGGGATAAATAATACAAATCTAGTTAGAACACAGCATGGTTCTCTTCATTGGAATGTGGACTCCCCTCAGTTTGTCCTGTTGTTTGTTTTTTTTTAATTGTAATTTAGGTTCTGGGGTACATGTGTAGATCATGCAGGATTGTTGCATAGGTACATATGTGGCAATGTGGTTTGCTGCTTCATCCCCCCCATCACCTGTATCTTGTATTTCTCCCCTCATTATCCCTCCCCACCCTCCCCACCCCTGATGTCCCTCCCCTACCCCCAACCCCGGCTTACTGACCCCAGTGTGTGATGCTCCCCTCCCTGTGTCCACAGGTTCTAATTGTTCAACACCCGCCTACGAGTGATAACATATGGTGTTTAGTTTTCTGTTCTTGTGTCAGTTTGCTGAGAATGATGGTTTCCAGATTCATACATGTCCCTATGAAGGACACGAACTCCTCGTTTTTTATGGCTGCGTAGTACTCCATGTCCTGCTGTTTTTAACCTATGCTGTCATCAATGTTTCTTTTTCTATTTTTATCAAGAGTTAATATTTGCTACCATATGTTCTCACTTATAAGTGAGAGCTAAATTATGGGTATTCAAAGGCATACAGAGTTGCATAATGAAAATTGGAGACCCAGAAGGGAGGAGGGATATAAAATTTTATATTGGGTACAATGTACATTACTCAGAAGATGGATACAGTAAAATGTCAGACTTCACTGCTATACAATTTATCCAAGTAACCAAAAATCACTTGTACTCCTAAAGCTATTGAAATTACATATATATAAATAAATATAAAAATATATCTAATATATAAAGTAAAAACATAAAAAATGTTCAAAAAGAGTTAATATTTCATATAGGTAAGAGTATACATCTAATATATTCTACCTCAACATTACTGGACTCAATAGTATGTTTTATTTCTTCTTTTTCTGAACACCTTGAGTGACAAGGTTTTTTTCTTATTTATTTTTATTCTTAGAACACTATCTGACATACAACTGATGCTCAGTATATATATGTTCAATAAATGGCTATGATATTTTCGACCAAGTACCATGAAATAGGGAATTCTGAAAGCCAACATAATCTAAGAAACCTTATAAAAAAGGAAATTTTCAAAAATTGGAAGCTTTTTTGTATTTGCCACATTGTGTTTGAGATAAAACACCTGGGTATAGGTTAGTGCTGACTATAAATTTAATGTGTTAAGGAAGTAAATTCACATCTTTAGCAGGGCACTTTCATTCTATTTTGTCACTCGGAATACTTGGAATTCTATTTACAGGAAGTCAGAATATCCCAACAAAACAGATTCTCCAGTAAACAAAATCTGAAGGACTGTGGCAATTAAGATGTAGTAATAGTTTTATTTTGAAGTAGACAATACTCCTTTTCCTACTTGTATGCAAAAGCAGTCAATTGCAAACATGCTAAATTTAAATGATCTTTCTTCCATAGTGCTTTCTTTGTGAATGGCTGCTACATTTTGTTATCTTCATAGCAAATAGCCCAAACTGAAAGGCGTAAGCTTTCTTACCTCTGTCCACAGCATATGGTTTATACCTAGTCTTGTTTGGCTGTTTTTTTCTTTTTTTTCACTTAATAACAAGGGTGTATTAATAATATAAGTTAGGGTTTGCACATGCAAAGAAAAAGATTAATTTCATAAAAGAGGCATAGAAGGGCTTTTGTGCTTCTAATCAATCACTTTTGACTCCTGCTGATACCTGAGACTGAAAAAGAAACTGGATAATATATAGGATACCATGTGAGATACATTTTTGTGTCTCTGTTAAGACACTGAACTACAAAATAAATGATATTGGGGCCACTTCAATGTAGTTACCAATTAACTGTTTCCAACAAAAAGAATTAAAAGAACAAAAATAGAAAAAGCATAAAAAGTCTTCTTTTAGAAAACATTTGTCAAAGACAATATATCTTTTGAATATATTTCTCTGATCAATTGCTGAATAAAGTAACCTGCATTTCAACAAAAATCTACCACAGAATACAGCCACACATACTGTCTGCTGTATATAATCAATTGTGCCTTCCAATACAATGTTTTCAGAGAACTTCACTTCCTGACATCTAAAAGATGGCAGATTAGAGCTAAAGGTGATTCTCTTCTTTGGAAAAATAAGTCTGCTTGTGTGCCATAGTTGGAAGGGATTATAAAAATAAAATTTACCTTGCAAGGAGAGGTGAAAACCCACCTGAATTAAATATTTAAATTAAAATATTAAAATATTTATATCTGGAGCAGGACAGATAAAAAGACACTAATTGTAGTTTTTCTTATGAACAATTTAGCATTTTTGTTCACTGTATTTTAACTAACATTTGTTGAGTACCAGGTTAGCCACCTCAGTAGCCATGAAGATAAGTAAAACAATTCCTCACTTCAAGCTAATTTCCACAGCAGCTAGAATACAACCAGATAATTTTAAGTATCATAGGAAATATATGTCTAAAATGCTATGTATATTTTAAGGAGGAAGAGTGAAAATTCAATTAGGAAAACAGAACTTACTTTATCAAGGATGTAGCATTTGAGATGAATCTGTAAGAAATCCTGAATGTAGTTCATAGAGAAGGGCAAGAGCCATGGCCCGAAAGCAGGATAGAAAAGAAATTCAGTGACACTGATTAAGTTGGTGCAAAAGTAATTAAGGTTTTATCATTGAAAGCACAGTAAGAAAGACTTTATTAAGGACCATCAAAATAGGTCTAGGGACCACTGCAATGGGATTTTAGTCAAGCATGGGCAAGTGGAAATTTATAGCCAGGGAGAAGGGTGGGGGTTAGTGGATGAAAAATTCCTAAAAGGGAAACATCAGGAGTGATAAGGATTCTGGCTAAACCAACCTAACAGAATTCTTCTTGCTGAAGACAGGCCAGAATGATGAGGTATCACCTGAGAGATGGTAGAGGATGAGAAACTCCATGAGAGATCAACAGTGGACCATTTTTGCTAAACTGACTTAGCAGACTTCTTACTAAAACAGGATTTTATAAGAAAGGGCATAGATAAGCCTAGAAGATTCAGGGAAGGTGACTAAAATTTGGTCAAGCATAGAATCTTTGTCAATATATTTAGAGAGTAGCAAGTCAACTAGTCTTGCAAAGAAGCAGGAGACTGGATTACAGGAAGCTTCCATGAACGATTTACCTTTTACTTTCACTTGTCTTAAAACCACACAATGTCCCTTCCTTCAAACAGATCCACCCCTTAATACATGAGCTAAAAGTATGAAATTATGTAAAGATTTAGTGGGTAGATGGAGAAGAGTGTTCATAGCACACAAGTCAGAGAAGTGATCAAATTCCCCAATAGATATTTCTGAGTTTCCCATCATAGTTCATCTCTGTTAGTTGACATCACCTAATTTCTTCTACTCCCTGCGTTACTCCATCCCACTCCTGGAGCAAGTTTCCTGAGAGCCAGACAGTTCCTACATCACTCCAGGCCCTTTATGATTTGCTTGTCTGCTTCAATTTCCTGAAGCTAAGCTATACCCAAAGTCCCCTCTATGGTCAGGCTGGCATGAACATCACAAACAGGGAGAGCAGAGCACAGTGGCTTTACTAATGGAGCCAGGGTGATTTGCTGATTTAAATAGTCTGCCCTACAGAAGATCAACCAATTGTTCCTACCCTGCTAATCCTATGATTGTGGCTTTAGGGCATGTAGTACTTGAGGAGTTACATATACCCCTGAAATATATATCCAAATGTACCTAATAATTTGATGTGAAGTTAGATAAATTATATAGTGCAATTTTTTCATGAAAACAACAGGACATGTTATTTTCAACATTATGGGCTGTATTTATTTCTCAATTTAAGAGTCATTAGGGATTCTGAGGGTCATTTTTATCATGCCTTTGGCCTTGAACTTCATCAACAAAGATCACAATATGATGAGCTAACGTTTGTTTAGAATATTCATTCATTACCAGATATCACTTTCTTCCCTTCCAGCAATTTGTTCCAAATTGCAGCATAAAATGTCACATTACTGATGTAGCATTATCAAGTTTCATCATGACTGACCTGATGTCACACTGTTTTGTAACACAACTGGTTGCTGTCTAGCAAAGGCACTTACAGAAACCTATTATAAACATAGAGAACAAGTTGTGCCAGCAAAGAACCATCTGGTATACTCTTTGCTTTAAAGATGAGCCTTGTGATTATTCAAAAATTATTAAAGTTTAAATGTGAATTTTGTTAATAATGAACCCTTTGCCTGATCCTTGAAATTGTCAGTGTTTTGATACTTCACTGAGGTAGGTAAAAAGTTTTAGGACTTTTCTTTATGTATGAGTTTTAATTAACATTGGTGACCCACAAGAAAGGTCAAAATTGGGGGTTCTCTTATAACCCTTCCTTGGAAGAGAAAAGGCATTTTTTGTTGAGGACGTTTGTGTGTGTGTGTGTGTGTGTGTGTGTGTGCATATGTGTGTGTGTGTGTGTGTGTGTGTGTGTGTGATGCAGGGACAGAGAAGGATGTTGGAGGGAGAGGAAGAGAGGAAGAAGTTGAGAAACAGTCAGAGACAGAGAGATCTGGCTAAGCTACATAAAAGGAGGAAAACCAGAAAAAGTGAAGGCAGTGCTGCCAGTGACACTCTGAGAAGTAAGCTGAGTCTCACAGAGCACCTGGCATCCATCTAGGCTCTAAAGCATGACTTCTGTTCTGGTGTCGCTGCTTTCTGCCTGAGGTGTCATGAAGGTTCTACATGAATTCTCTTCTCGGGGTTAGTAAACACTGCTATTTCTGCTGATAAAACATGGTTTAAAAGGGACTGTCAGATGTCTCAGGCTTTGAAATCAGTTCCCTGGATTTCTGAAGAGAAAGGAGAGAGAGTAATGGGTATAGATGAGAGAGAATGTGGGAGAAGGTCTCATGTGGGCTGCAGCTCCCTCACCCTTCCTCTACTAGAAAAGAGGGAGTTCTTTATCAGTAATGGTTTGGCTGCAAGAAAATCTCTGTCTATATCCATGAAAATCACCTGAGAGTTGTGGATCATGCCTGTCATCCCAGTTTGGGAGGCCAAGACAGGAGGAATACTTGAATCCAGGGGTTTGAGAGCAGCCTAGCAACATAGCAAGATCCTGTCTCTCTAAAACTATGTATATTATATCCATGAAAATACTGTGAATAATTTTCTCTTTATCTTCGTGCTTTTTTCTTTCTTTCTTTTTGAGACAGGGTCTCGCTCTGTTACCCAGGGTTGCAGTGGCACGATCCGGGCTCACTGCAGCCTCCACCTCCCAGGCCCAGCGACTCTCCTGCTTCAACCTGCTGAGTAGCTGAGATTACAGGCACCTGCCACCACGCCTGGCTAATTTTTGTATTTTTTGTAGAGACGGGGTTTCACCATGTTGGCCTGGCCGGTCTCATACTGCTAATGTCAGGTTATCCGCCCACCTTGGCCTCCCACAGTGTTGGGATTACAGGCGTGAGCCACTGCGCCTGGCTGCTGCTCTTCATTTTCTTAACCATTCCCTTATTAAAGTCCTTCTGCTTCCTGGATATAGGCCCCTTGGTATTCCTTCTACCAAACTATGCCTTCCTTTACTCTAAAGCAGGTATCACCAGGATCAGTCTTATGTTCTCTTTGCTTTCCGTGTCTCTCTTTGAAATCTCATCAACTTTGTAACTTCAATAACAATTCTTATGTAGATGTCTAAAAGCTTTAGCTCAAGCCTGAAGCATTATCCTGTACACAGAAATAAATGTTCATTATTTCTAACTCTCTAGCTTTTATTATGTAGGTTACACTTTGAAGAAAAGGTAGCATATGGATAGTTATATAATGATGAATAAAAATAATAAATCACCATTTTAACTGCCTGACAATAGCTAGTTTTAAATCCTTTTCTTCTTTTTCAGATTACTTATTTCTCAGGACAGATAGGATTTAAATACTTACAACTCTTTTCCAGATCTGCTGTCTTCCAAATCTAACATTGGTGTCCTATTATAAAAGCTGGAAGTGGAAAACATTCAAGACATTGCATGTTTTGTGGCCATTGGCAGAGTTATTTCTGACAATGAATGATTTTAGCACTTATTTCAGCATTTTCAAAGTACATTTAGAAAGTGATACTCTTCAACTTAATTTTCTAGCTTTTTGTTATACATGCAAGCTTTAGCAAATGCCTTATAATGCCTCTCTAAATGTCTCATCAAATATTTGTGTGACAAGCTTGATTTTAAAAGTATAATACTACACATAACATAGAACAAATGGCATCAGAGAGTATCTTGCCAACTCCAGTCATTTTGTAAGTCAAAAACCACAAAACAAAACCTGGAACCCACAGAGGCAAATAGGTTTGCTCAAGATTACACAGCTGGTAATGATGGTTATAGGATCGGAATGCCAGAAATCTGAGACATAAATATCTGTTTGTTTGATTATACTTTTTAAATGTTTTTTGATGTACACATACTTTAAAAAATGTTTCCCAAAGATTTTCTCAGTATTTGTGTCTCCTCTCTCTTTACCTGAATCAAATATTCTCAACTACTCTCCAAGCGTTCTTTGAAGAAGAAAGGGTAGGCTAGAAACAAAGAGGGAAAGGTGAGAAGCCTGACAAAATTTATACTGAGTTTTAAGAGCTCCAGAAGAGCTACTTCTTTTGAGTATCATCTCTAGTACCCACTTCTCCTATAAATATGACTGCACTTGAGCCCATCATCTTATTTTTTTTCATGTTACTTTTAAAAGTATTTCTTAATGTTTAAGAAAGATTTTCATCATTTTTTCTCTTGATTTACTTCCTGATTGTATTTTTATTTGCATAATTTGTCACATTTTAACTTGAAAAATACTCCACCAGCACAAGCATTCCTATACACCAAAAACAGACAAACAGGGAGCCAAATCATGAGTGAACTCCCATTCACAATGGCTACAAAGAGAATAAAATACCTGGGAATACAACGAACAAAGGTCGTGAAGGACGTCTTCAAAGAGAACGACAAACCACTCACTGCTCAAGGAAATGAGAGGAGACAAACAGATGGAAAAATATTCCATGCCTGTGGTTGAGAAGAATCAATATCATGAAAATGGTCATACTGCCCAAAGTAATTTATAGATTCAATGCTATCCCCATCAAGCTCCCACTGACCTTCTTCACAGAACTGGAAAAAAACACCTTAAACTTCATATGGAACCAAAAGAGACCCTACATAGCCAAGACAATCCTAAGGAAAAAGAACAAAGCTGGAGACATCACGCTACCTGACTTCAAACTATACTATTAGGCTACAGTAACCAAAACAGCACCGTACTGGTACTAAAACAGAGACCTAGACGAATGGAACAGAACAGAGGCCTTGGAAGTAATGCCACACACCTACAACCATCTGATCTTTGACAAACCTGACAAAAACAAGCAATGGGGAAAGGAGTCCCTGTTTAATAAATGGTGTTGGGAAACCTGTCTAGCCATGTGCAGAAAGCAGAAACTGGACCCCTTCCTGACACCTTACACTAAAATTAACCCCAGATGGATTAAAGACTTAAACATAAGACCTAACACCTTAAAAACCCTAGAAGAAAATCTAGGCAATACCATTCAGGACATAGGCATAGGCAAGGACTTCATGACTAAAATACCAAAAGCAATGGCAACAAAAGCCAAAATAGACAAATGGAATCTAATTAAACTTAAGAGCTTCTGCACAGCAAAAGAAAAAATCATTAGAGTGAACTGGCAACCGATAGAATGGGCAAAAATTTTTGCAATCTACCCATCTGACAAAGGGCTAATATCCAGCATCTACAAAGAACAAAAACAAATATACAAGAAAAAAAAAACCCATCAAAAAGTGGGCAAAAGATATGAACAGACACTTTTCAAAAGAAGACATTTACGTGGCCAACAAACATATGAAAAAATATTCATCATCACTGATTATTAGAGAAATGCAAATCAAAACCACATTGAGATACCATCTCATGCCAGTTAGAATGGCTATCCTTAAAAAATCAGGAGACAACAGATGCTGGAGAGGATGTGGAGATAGGAACGCTTTTACACTGTTGATGAGAGTATATATTAGTTCAACCATTGTGGAAGACAGTGTGACAATTCCTCAAGGATCTAGAAATAGAAATACCATTTGACCAAGCAATCCCATTACTCGATATATACCCAAAAGATGATAAATCTTTCTATTATAAAGACACATGCACACGTATATTCATTGTGGCATTGTTTACGATAGCAAAGACTTGGAACCAACCCAAATGCCCATCAATGATAGACTGGATAAAGAAAATGTGGCAGGTATTTACCATGGAATATATGCAGCCATTAAAAAAAGGATGAGCTCATGTCCTTTGCAGGGACATGGATGAATCTGGAAGCCATGATTCTCAACAAACTGACACAAGAACAGAAAACCAAAACCACATGTTCTCACTCATAAGTGGATGTGGAACAATGAGAACACATGGACACAGGGAGGGGAACATCTCACTCTGGGGTCTGATGGGGTGGGGATCTAGGGGAGCGATAGCAGCGGGGTGGGGTGATTCCAGAGGGATACCATTAGGAGAAATATCTAATGTAGGTGATAGAAGGATGGAGGCAGGAAACCACCATGGCATGTGTATACCTACGTAACAATCCTGCAAGATCTGCACATGTATTCCGGAACTTAAAGTATAAAATAAATAAATAAAAATAAATTAAAAAGAAAACTACTCCTGTTCCCTTTTCACCAGCATGTGATTAAGTCATTTTGTAACTAATTCAGTTAACACACTTAGATATGTGCTGTCTGGATCGCTTTTATATGCTTGCATACTTTAAATATGTTTTTTAAATTGCTTGCATTTTTCCCTCCAAGTACTTTATTGCTTTAAATCATTCCAGACACTTTTTCTGTTAAGATTTTATATTTTATCTCCTCTTAATTTAGTCATCATTAATTATATGTTCCTTTTCATATATTAACTGACCTATTTTTCTCTGAGGAACTTCTTTTAAAAGATCCTGACACAATTACATACATACCTTTTACATTAAAATTGGCCTCATAGATTTCAACAGGTCAAGTGTCACAGGAAGATCCCTTAGGATGTTTTTCTCCTTATCTTTAAGTTTTAATCACTCTTTTTGTTCATTTGCTTTTTTTTTTTTTTTTAATGTGACAGACATTGACGTCTTTTTTCATATTTGCTTAGTAGAGAAAAGCAGGAAGACTGAAAAATCCTCGAAAGTTCCTCTAATTCAGGCTTCTGTTTTACAGGCGGTTGATTTGGTTTGGCTGTGTTCCCACACAAATCTCATCTCCTAAGTCCCACCTGTTGTGGGAGGGCCCAGTGATGGGAATGTTTTCCCCCATACTGTTCTCGTGGTAGTGAGTAAGTCTCGTGAGATGTGATGATTTTATAAGGGTGTTTCCACTTTTGCTTGGCTCTCATTCTACCTTGTCTGCTGCCGTGTAAGTCATGCCTTTTGCCTTCCACGATGATTGTGAGGCCTCCCCAGCCACGTGGAACTGTGAGTTCATTAAACCTCTTTTTCTTTGTATAATACCCGGTCTCAGGAATGTCCTAATCAGCAGCATGAAAATGGACTAATACAGCAGTACTACTCCTACGCTTTGGAAATATTTAAAAATCATCCTGTCTGACCCCTGATTTGCAGGAAAGCTAAGCCTCTCAGATGCTTTGTATACCTGGAAAGCTGCATTCCGACATGGCCCATTTTCCCTCTGACACCAAGCAATGACTCCCAACTCTTGTTCACAGACCCAACTCTCATCCTCTGATAGCGGGCAGGGCTCCCAAGAGCAGTGAGAAGGCTCAGTCTAGTTCTCACAGTGATGTTAATGAGGCTACTGTGCTGTGTCAGCAGACCTCCTTCTCTACATGAAATACTGGCTCCACTGTTTGGTTAGTAATATTCCTCTTTTCAAGAGCTTCACCAGCAGGTGCAAAGGCAGCTGTACTTTGTTGCTTTTACTCCTGCCTTTAGAAGAGGGTATCTTTATTTTTTCCTTCACCTTGGTATCACTGCAGATTGCTATAGTAAGACCTAGTTCTCCGATAGGTTCCACATGTTTCCAATTGGTAGGATACTGAGGGAAACAACAAGTCAGCTTATTATCCAGTAACTTTCTTTATCTTAAAAGACTGAGGGTATTCATTATGGTTAATTACTACCTTTATATTCAGACATATAGATTGTGTTTTTCTTGGCACTGTTCAAAGCATTCTCCTAAATTTCCAAATTATGCTCAAAATTCGTAACACTTGAGATTGCTGGAGACCCAGTTAATGAATTGTAATTTTCCCTAGGATGGGTATCCAATCAATTATGTCTTAGTCCTCCCCGATGATTCCACCTTTAAATCATTACAGCCCAGTTATGAACATCAAGAAATTCCCTGCTGGAGCTTACGATGAAATCATTTAAAATCCTACATCAATTTTCTGTTTGAAAATGTTCTGCTGTGTTGTAAGAGATGTGTTCCCTTTATTTTAGGCAGTTTGTATGTAAATTCATTGCTGCAATGGCAAGTTGATGGACCAACAAACTTCTGGTCCTATAATATTAGGCCAAAAAAAACCTATTAAAAAAGAAATTTTTTTTCTTATTGGATAAAAATGTATGCTAGAAAGGATGGTGAACTAGAAGGTAACTATCCTTCTAGTATCAGTTCTCTAGTAGAGAGTTTTTATTTCTTTGTTGTTTAGTTCTTTTTCTGTGCTGAAGAGAGAAGAAATGAGTCTTAAAGAGAACAAGCAAAAAATAAAGTAACATTAGTCAGTAAATCAATTAATTTATTGAATCCCTACTATATTCTAGGCAGTGTAGTTTGCTCCCTAATCTACCCTTGGCAGATAAGCAAAATGTAGTGGAAGTTTTTAATGTAGAGTGAAACAGAAGATATAAATGGCAAACCATGGGGAATAGGTTCTGAATTCAATTTATAAGCAGATTAAGTAACGAAGGAATATTCTAATAAGGATACATAAGATTATGTTTAAAAGCTGATAATTAAAAAGTTAAGTATTAGTAAGAATGGAACCAGTTTTACTCAACTTTTTTTGCAAGTTGGTAGCTTGTTTATAAAGAATTTTTCACTTGAGTAACTATTTAGTATATTTAATGATTTTGATTTGAAAAGTGTCAGATAAAAATAATCTAGTTCTCTTAGTAATACATGAATTATTTTAGTGTAATACAGATGCTGTGGCTCTATAGCCAGATGGGCGATTTTTATTTATTTATTTAGTTTAGTTTTGTTTTTTTAATTGAGATAGAGTGTTGCTCTGTTGCCCATGCTGGGGTGCAGTGGCGCGATCTCTGCTCACTGCAACCTACGCCGCCTGGGTTCAAGTGATTCTTGTGCCTCTGCCTCCTGATTAGCTGGGACTATAGGTGTGCACCACCACACCTGGCTATTTTTTTTTGTATTTTTAGTAGAGACAGGATTTTGCCATGTTGGCCAGGCTGGTCTTGTTGAACTCCTGACCTCAGGTGATCTGCCCTCCCAGGCCTCCCAAAGTGCTGGGATTACAGGCATGAGCCACCATGCCTGGCCTAGTTATTATTTTTGACATTGAGAAATGAGTAAATTATTTTCTAAAAGTTATTTGGATTGATTTCTGCCCATTAGTAGTTATGCAGAGGAATGATTCTCAGTGTTTTCCCAGTCATGAATCCATGGATTAAAACAATTTGTAAGGCATGATGGAGTATAAGAATGTTATGACTGCAAGTTAAATGCATAGGCTTTTTAGGTTCTTAAGCTAACCTCGAAAACCCCAAAGGCTGAGGGAATCAATGTACCACTCATGCGATCTCTAGCACATGAGTATCAGAAAGCTTCTATGTAGAGCATGCCACTGGTTAGACAAAGCTTGATTTGTTTTGATGGATATTTCCCACATTTATTTGGTTCAGATCAGGATCGTCTAACTTGAATAATAATTACAGAGCAAATTTTCTTGCTGCCAAATCATGACAAAGTTAGTATGTACATAAACTGATCCCCTGGAAAGTTGAAAAGTGGCATAATTATCCAATTGCTCTCAGGGGTATCTTTATCCTATTTCAAGGAGCTGCATGGTAAAATACTTTTAATGACTTGCATATTTGGCCACAAGCACCATAATAGAGCTCACAAAGAATCTCGATTTGATGTTTCATTTTGTTGACTACAAGTGCTACAAGGGAAATTTGGCTCCAGTGGTTCCCTTGGAAAAATTAGTCATTTTTATTAGACATTGACTTCTAAAAATGTAGCAGAGAAAGCAGAAGAATGAAAGCACATGAGAAGCAATTTTCTGGTAACAGATGACATCTCTATGGGTGACCTAGTACTAATTTGAGAGGAAATATTTTCATATTCATATATTTTAAGTTAGTAGAAATGACTGCTAGAGGTAACATGATAACCAGGTACATATTAAAACTAATGAACCGGATTGTTCTCAGAGTCTTGTTAAGTGTTTGTGTGAGCAAATTCGAGCAAGGAGAAATACACAAATATGTTTGTCTTATTAGCTAAAATATCCAAATGTCACAAATGTTGGTGTATAAATTAATTCTATGAACCCACTGGTGGTTTTACTTATCTCTTAGTAAGCCTTGGCAAGTGGTAAAGAAACCAGGAGAGCAAACAAAATGAAACAGGAAGATTTAAGTTTTTCTTAATTTTGACCTTATCCATAATTCTAATACTAAATGACATCAGTATAAATGATTTCAGATGGAAGTAAGAATGTTGTGTACTTCATAAACACTTTGATTGGATAGGAATTTTGCTCTGCTAATGGAGGTAACAATTCAATCATCAAATAAAAGGCAGTTCATATTATATTAAGTAAACATTATGTATAGTAAACTAATTTTGTTATTCATATTGAACAAGAATATTGCTGATTGGTTCTATTATTTACTTTAAAAGGCAAAGGTAGCAACTAAGTCATCCCACCTCCAGGGAGATTTGCAGGCATCAAGTGAATTCATAATTGATTTGATTTTACATCAGGAGCTCCTGCCAATAGGGTTAAAAAAGTGCTTTTTGTCACATGCCTACGGGTAAACTTAAGAAAGTTAATCAATCCAGTGAGAACAGGAGGGTCATATTATCACCTAGTTACCAAATTTATGTTTATCATGCCTTTTAAGTGTTATTACATAGCCTAGTGAGGAAAGAATAATAATTGTGTCAGAGAATTGGGTTAGATTTACAACTTTGTCCCTGTTTATACTTTGGTTTCAATCAGGATGGCTGGGTAAGCATATATTCTATGTCTCCCACTCACCTCAATAGCTTGAAATTACAAAAAACATTTTAAAAACATGTGTAAGCATGCTGGAAGACAAAATATAAGAATACATTTTGACAAAAAATATTAATAGTAATTGGGATTGGCTAGATGGGTAAACAAATTAAAAATTAAGCCCCCTAAAAGACCTATATTGTGCTGGAAGTGGAATATATCTTTGACTCCTTCACACTGTACCTTCACTCTCTTGCAAAGAAGCAGACAGCAGAAATGTTTGGTGTATGCTAACTAAACCAGAGAAGGTCGGAGATAGAACCTGAAATGCAGAACAGTAGCCAAGGCAATTTACAAACTTCGGTAGGGATACAGAACCCACAAAAATAGAAAACATGTTAATTACATGTTTTTCCTTCTACACACCTTATACTTCTGCTGCTATAAAAGAGAAAAAGAAAAGATCTAGTGTTTGTAATTTGCATCTACAAGCAGACAAATAGGAAGTACGAGATACAAAGATAAGGAAAAAAAAACAAAAATTACCAGACTCTGGAAAAAAAATTGATGTATAAAAGACAGGCAACCAATCAAGCAACAACTTGGAAAGAGAAGTAAATTAAGTAAAGAGAAAGTTTTAAAGATAGTGTGATTAATATGCATAGAAAGATTATATCCCATTCACTTTTGTGAACTAAAAAACAGATAACATTAAAACTGATCTTCAAAATATGAAAATTTAAGATATAAATAAAGAATAGGCTCAGATAAAGAATGAATACATTAGTCAGAAGAGCAAGTTGAAGACTGTCCTGGTCTAAAGTAGAAGAAAATTATATTTAAAAAGATATTGCTAATATAA
The DNA here is from genome assembly GCA_004027715.1 of Plecturocebus donacophilus. NCBI lineage: Eukaryota > Metazoa > Chordata > Mammalia > Primates > Pitheciidae > Plecturocebus > Plecturocebus donacophilus. Next base: position 2,283 of record PVKP010017892.1, on the reverse strand, counting down.
TAAAACATTTCTGAAATTGCTAAAAGAAGCCCCACAAGTAAATAATATATGGAGTGTGGGTATGTGGTTAGTGGGGCATTGGAAGCAAAGGAAAATTAGAAAATAATATTCCAGGGCTAAAGTAATTATAAACCCTTGGATCCAAAGACTCCAAAAGATGAATAAGATACATTTTAAAGGATATACATAAGGCTGGGCATGGTGGCTTATGCCTTTAATCCCAGCACTTTGGGAAGCCCATGTGGGTGGATCATTTGAGGTCAGGAGTTTGAAACCAGCCTAGCCAATATGGCGAAACCAAGTCTCTACTAAAAATACAAACCTTAGCTGGGGGTGGTGGCGGAAGCCTGTAGTCCCAGCTGCTCAAGAGGCTAAGGCAGGAGAACTGCTTGAAATAGAGAGGCAGAGGTTGTAGTGAGCCAAGATCACACCACTGCACTCCAGCCTGGGTGACAGAGTGAGACTCTGTCTTAAGAAAAAAAAAAAGTTATATACATAAACCCATCAGGGAGTGTTTCACATTTCAGAGCTCTATGAATAGACAAAACTGAGAAGACAGAATAAAAGTTAACTGGAAAAAAAATGTTAGAAGAGAGAATAAAAAGTTAACTGGAAAAAAAATAGAATGATTATTTCAGCAACATTATATAATGGAAGACATTTAATTAATATTTTCAATATTCTGTCAGAGAATAAATTTGAAGACAAAATCCCAAAACAGTAATATTAATCCTTAAGAACTAAGAACATTTATGACATTTTTGAAATAATTATGAAAAAGTAAGCTCCAGACAAATGAGAAAAAGGAATCAAAGTAAGAGTATGTAGATATCAATTGGTTTTAGCCATTCATAAAAAATAGTGTCAATATGCATATTACTTAGGACTCATCACTGGACTGAATATATATATGTATATATATATATAAAATATAGAAGAAAGATTTAAGCATTTTTTATTTTATGTACTACAAAAGTGTACAATATTCTACCAAATCAAATATTTTAGCAAATTAGCTATGATCAAAAAGATATCAAGAAAGAAAACAAAAATCATTGAAAGTAGAAAGTAGAATAAGATAGAAGGAATTACCACAAAACATCAATAGTAAAACTAACATCGATGTATTTATTTTTCTACTAAATGTCTCAAACTTCAGATCATTAAACTAAAAAATTCAATCATGCACTGTTGACACAGAGAAATCGAAAATTACAGAAAAGAAAAAGGCTTATTTAGCAAATGTTGAAAAATTATAATATAATATCTAAAGAGCTAAAAAGTATCAGTACACCAAATTAGACAAAATAGATTCAACAAAAAAGCATCAAATTCAACAAAAGAAGACATTTCGTATTAATAAAATTCCTCTGCGTAAAGAAGATGTAATAACCATGAACCTTGATACAACTAACCACAAAACTTGGAAAAATAGTCTAAAAAAGGAAGAATTTGGTAAAGCCTTAAAATTTTCAATATATTTTTCTTAAAACAATTGGCACAATTAAACTGGAATCTAAATCAATTTTCTTAAAAAACAATTCTCTTACCACAATACGTGCACTTCTATGTAATATATATGTCAAAGAAGAAATCAGAATGAAAATTTAAAAATATATTTTCAACTATGACCATGCTGGCATGTGCTTCTAATCCTAGCTGCTCAGGAGGCCGAGGCAGAAGGATTGCTTGAACCCAGGAGTTTGAGGTCAGTTACAGGTTTGTGTCAGGGGGTTGACTTTATTTATAAGCATACAATGAGGATCTTGTATTAACAATTTTAGGTTTTTATTTTCTCTTCCAAATGTAATGCTCATGTTTTCTGTAGAATGGGAACTCATGACTCATATTTCTGTGACTTGTGTTTCTGTGATCTTCATTTTCTCTGGAACTCAGTTTCTTTATCTTTAGGATAAGGAGTTTGAGTTTTATAATATTCATAGTGTCTTATATAGCTAAAATTTTAGAATAATTTAAATATAATAAGAAATATACATTTAATTATAGGGATTTTAAACCTAATTGAGATTATAGGTTTAATGTTAGGGACTTTAAACATAATTTAGAATAATATACTATGCATATATGATTGTACCACATGCATTATGTTTTTGCCTAAAGAATTTATCAGTTTTCCCTGGTATATGGTGAAAAATATCTTATAAATATGTCTAAGTTATGTATAGAAATACAGGAATTTTCCAACAATAGTGGGTAAATGTCAGGAAACATTGAAGCTGTCTATGATACATGCCATGGTAAATTTCTCCTCCTCCCTCTCCT